>NQII01001333.1:538946-561021 GCA_002778355.1 Clitarchus hookeri
TTTTTTTTAAATTATACTAACGACTTGACAGCTGGATAATAATGAAGGAAAGATTTGTATCTGGGTCGCTTGCGATGCGGAAGCCATCTCATTTGTCAACAGCGCCAATTAGTTTGTCTTTCTATGACAGGTGCGCTAATATCAACTTGTTTTATTAGGCACGGGCGAGATTGCAGAGTTCGTTTACGGTAGATTCGAAGAAAACATTTTAATTTTACGACAAGGAGGAGGTAGCCTAATAAATGTCACGCTTCCGGTTATTCAGTCTCATNCGAAGAAAACATTTTAATTTTACGACAAGGAGGAGGTAGCCTAATAAATGTCACGCTTCCGGTTATTCAGTCTCATTCTTCCTGAATGAATATGGCAAGCACACTTCCACCAGGACCGCAGACAAGCGGCACGTGATCAATACGGATTTCATACGAAAAGTCGTGCAATCGTAACAGTGTTCAGAAACCCAAGGTAACCAACCCTTGCGTTCCATTTCTTCCGTGTACGATATTACTTAAATGAAACATTTTTATTGTAATTTTATTATTGTTAGCTATCTCGTCACAGAAATAAATAAATGAAAACATATTCTTACGATAAGCAAAAATTAGCTGTAGTCAACAGATAATAAATGTATAAAAAAAGAAGGAATTTATTTAAAATTTAACAACCCTAATATGACAAACAACGTGAATATTAATCAAACGAACGAAGAACTTAGAATAAAACATATAAACGCCAGAAAAGAAAACAACACAGTCTAACACAAAGGAGAAGATACATTTATACGCACAAAACTGTGNAACATATAAACGCCAGAAAAGAAAACAACACAGTCTAACACAAAGGAGAAGATACATTTATACGCACAAAACTGTGCGGCGAAACGATGACAGAATGACAGCGCACAGTCAGTTTTCTAGACGAAACACTAAACAGCAGTTTTATAGAAATAATAATGTTCAGTTTTGTGTGAATAATAATACCTTCGCCTTAGCATTACTTGTTTTCTCCTCGTTATGTTGTCCTGAGGTTTTTGTTTCTCGCATTAATCTGTTTTCTTTTGGCTTTGTTNATTACTTGTTTTCTCCTCGTTATGTTGTCCTGAGGTTTTTGTTTCTCGCATTAATCTGTTTTCTTTTGGCTTTGTTGTTCGTTTCGTTAATCGTTGTTTTAGGTCTCATTTCATTTGTTAAATTTGAACGTACATGATTTTGGAATTGACCAAGAAATTTATAATATCTGGTGACTACAGCTAATCTTAGCTTGTATTAATTTTTAATTTAATGGCACGTTTTCATTGCCAGGATCGTTCAAAGAACACATGACTTCTTATTTGTGTAGTAGGTTTGCAGTTTTATGAGAGCTTGTGAGTTGGAACTTTGGAAAAATAAAACCTTTTGTGCATAACTGCCTATATTTGAACTCAAGATCTAGCTGTAGTGTATTCGGTTATGTTAGCGGATAATCGTGGAAAAAAATTTTCATGCCTTAACTCCTAATTAAAATCGTAACGCTATTTGGTGGCCAATGACATTTGATATAGTTTATTCGTTGCTGTGTCCAACTTTTTGGAAGCTATTCTAGAAGTTCTACTTTCGGTCCACTCACTACATATCGTTATGCCACATGTTAAAAAAATCGTAAGATACTGGAGAAAATGCCAAGAAGTAAAAAAAACGCACCGTATTTGTGCGCTGGTGAAACAAAAAAAAGATTTGGTCATTGCAGTGAAATGTATTTGGAACATTGCATTCCCATAAATATGAATGACAGAAAGAAATATTTACATTATGAACATCGTAAAAAACGTCAATTTAATATTATTTTACATGAGAACTTTTTCTTATTAGTCATTACCAATATACCTCTTTCCCCTTTGACATTGACTAATATAATATATAAAGAAATTCTATGTGAAAATTTAATTTGAGTAAAAAAAGAAGGTACGATAATTTAAAAGGAAGAATAAAACTTTTGGGATATTATTTATTTAGAAAATTATTGAATGTTTCACATATATAGTGTGTGAAGTGTGAAGGTACTATGATTAGTATATATATTTTATTTTATTCTTATCAAAGTAATAAATTGCCTAAGAGTAGCGTATTTGTATTTGTTTTTCTAAGAATTTGACAGTGGCATTTGTTTGCACAGGGATACAAATCACCTGATCCTAGACAGCGTAAATTTGTACATCTGACGGAATGATAGAAAATATCGCGAAAAGGGAAAACTAAGCAGGGNATTTGTACATCTGACGGAATGATAGAAAATATCGCGAAAAGGGAAAACTAAGCAGGGCTTGCAAGTGCTGAACTAACCACAAGTCGGACACAGATTTCTTCTCTGAGTGATCATTATGCAGAAAACGACAAATAAGTTCCATTGGCGATGAACCATGCACGGTTGCCAGTACTGAAGTCCTGCCAGGTCTACTTTTTAGCTGGCTTACCCGTGCTTGTGGCATTATGACCTTAATAATGAGCTTATCGGATCACAGCTTTGTTTGCGGAAAGCACAGAGCTGGCGTGTTACGGTAATGTACAGAGCGCCGTCAAAATTCCAAGGAACGTAAATATATTAATATTCTGCAAAGCTTTAGCGCAATGTATTAATAAGGGTGAAGTATGTTGGTAACCCCGTGATACTGGGTATTCGGGTGCACTTCGCGTTCGGCAGGGAAATTAACTACTGGCATTAGTGTACGTAAAACCGTGAGATGTGCCACTAATCTGCTCGTCATTAGCTCCAGAGAGACGCACGCACGTGACCTCCTGTGGCCATGCCCATTAGCGCTCTTGCATCCCCGCTTACTACCCCTTCACCACCCTCTTTACCATAGTGATGTAGGCTATTTGGCTATTTCCTACCTAACCTGCCCTAATTCTAATTTTTAAGTAAGTGTACGTCCGAGTTACGGACAGGTGATAGTTGTGTCTCAGGGCTGAGCATCAGACCCCTACAGGGGAGGGAATCCATGCAAGGGGGCGTTCATCGCGACAGAGAGATATTGGGTAGCCATGGCCACGTTTCTGGGCAACGACTACTTCCATACGCATACCTATAGTTAACTTATTAGTAAGAATAGAAAGTGAAAAACCGGTATAGAAACCGTAAAAACCATATTAACAGGAAATAATACAGAATCGTTTTGTATGCATTAATCTAAAATGCTACAGAAGACATTTAGGTAGGAACCATGCTCTTTATCAGTGAGAAGATAATTACTATTAGAGAGGGGAGTTGGCTCCATGGCAGTCGTCACTGAAGGACTTGCCTCAGCTCGTGAGGTTCCAAATTTGAATCCCGCATCGGCAGGTGGTAGTGCTTAGCGTCTCGTTGACAGCGAGGTCATTAGAGAGGAAGANAGAGAGATATTGGGTAGCCATGGCCACGTTTCTGGGCAACGACTACTTCCATACGCATACCTATAGTTAACTTATAAGTAAGAATATAAAGTGAAAAACCGGTATAGAAACCGTAAAAACCATATTGACAGGAAATAATACAGAATTGTTTTGTATGCATTAATCTAAAATGCTACAGGAGACATTTAGGTAGGAACCATGCTCTTTATCAGTGAGAAGATAATTACTATTAGAGAAGGGAGTTGGCTCCATGGCAGTCGTCACTGAAGGACTTGCCTCAGCTCGTGAGATNCTCCATGGCAGTCGTCACTGAAGGACTTGCCTCAGCTCGTGAGGTTCCAAATTTGAATCCCGCATCGGCAGGTGGTAGTGCTTAGCGTCTCGTTGACAGCGAGGTCATTAGAGAGGAAGAAAGCTTCTCAGAGAAGCAAAATCGGGGAAGAAGTCGGCCATGGCCTGTAGTAAGGTGCCATACCAGCATTCGCCGGGAGTGATTTTGGGAAACCATGGGAAACCGAAATCAAGAAGTCCGGATCGGGAATCCCGCGTAAATAATATAATTCTGTGCCGATGTTACACGCAGGGGAGAGACGGGTAGCCCCGGCCACATAAATAAAACTCATATGACATTTTGAAAATCAACAGAATTAAATCTTTATTTTTATGCTAGAATGGAAATACAACATATCTCTCTCAATTATAATTAAGTAACAATCTGATAGGTTCATTATCTTAGCTTATATCAAGTCTTGAAATCAGGATTCAATTTCCAGTGGATGCATTTTTGGAGGGTAGCTCCGGACATTGATTTAATGATGACCAAACCGTTTTTTGGCCGTACATTCATCGCAAAAGTAGTATTCCTCCGAAGGTTCAATGTCCACACACGCTTCGTGCGCCCAGTCTTCGCATTTATGACACTGGATCCAGTCGTCTTGGAACGTTTCTCGGCAAATGATGCATTCTGTATCCTGGTCTCTTTGTTGCTGAACCAAACTTTGAAATGTTCTTCTTTGTTTTGATTTTATTAATTGCCTTCTCGTTTTTATTGGTTGCAACCTTTTTCTCTGCCATCGCGTTTTTTGAACGGCGAAGATGTCAGAATCTCACTCTTTTGTGTTTTTCGGGAACGCACTGCAAGAAGTTTCTTAGAAGCATCAGGAAAAGGGCTCAACTGTTTGAGCAATTAATTTTCTCTATGCACCTTATATCTCTCAGCTGCTTCTCTCACAGCTGTCGTTTTTCCCTGGACAGATAGCATAGCCTGTTTCATTTTATTTCCATCCCAATTTCCTCTGTGTGTAATCCTTCCCTTGACTTTTAGCAATTTTGAAGTGATTCTACAGAAGACAACAACATTGTATACACTTGCTTTAACATTACATTACAATAACTAAACATTTCTCCATCCAAAAATGTCCGGGGTTACCGACAACATCGTGTCCGGTGGTACCCGACCGTCACATTCTATGTTCTTATTTAATATCAATTATGTCAATAAAGATAACCTAAATTATTCTTAAAGGATAATCAATAAATCATGGTGAAGTACTTACATTTTGNCAATTATGTCAATAAAGATAACCTAAATTATTCTTAAAGGATAATCAATAAATCATGGTGAAGTACTTACATTTTGTAAACAATAACTGAGTTCAAAATGTAAACGGCGCACATTAGAATGTAGGCATATGTAAATGAACGATTGTAACGTGTTGTTCGCTCGGCGGTCGCGTCCGGGTTGATTCGATTATACGGTTTGTTTGAAACTACCACTGGCCGGGGATACCCACCGGCTAGGACTACCCGACTCTCCCCTAACTTAGGGGCTAATTTTGTTTGCAAGCGCCTCCTTTCTCCGGGGCTAACGCTTAGCCATCTGAAATATATCAGCAGCGTTAACAATTCCCAAAATATCTTCCCCATGTTTGTATTTAAGAAATCAGTGAGTGAGGAATGAAGATATTTGAGTGGCTCTTAACAGCGAGGTCTTGAGAGCCGACGATGGTGATTGAGATGAGTATGGAGCAGCGCCGGAATGAAAAGGCGGGTTNTTAACAGCGAGGTCTTGAGAGCCGACGATGGTGATTGAGATGAGTATGGAGCAGCGCCGGAATGAAAAGGCGGGTTGAACGGGATATCCCCGAGAAAACCCACTGACCAGTGGCATCGTCCGGCACGATTCCACGTGCGAAAATCCGGGAGCGACCCGGCCAGGTATTGAACACGGTATTTAAGAAAATAATATATTCAGGTGTTTCCTAACGAAGAACACATAAATTCGGAAATAAATTAAACCAGAGCACATTAATATGATATTGGTCGTCGCTATTTCGGATACCTTCCCATGTCTTTTTCAGTAATACGGCTATTTTTACTTGACGTGTTAATGGAATATTACTCGCATCGAGCGTTAAAATTGCCCACACACTTATTCTAGCAAGCAGTAATAGTTTTCACACTTAATGCAATTCTTTGCTTAATAGTTTTGTTAACTTTTTAAACCTTTAGTGTAATGGAAACGATAAAAAAAATGAAAACTGAATAGTTACCTCATCAAATTAGATGTATCATAGGAGCCTGCATATCTTCTATTCTGCAATACTTCCACTACTCGTTTGACATGGGTTCACTTTACACCGCGTAATGCTGATGTACTAAATCATCATGTATTATTGCCCACGACACCAACAATTTGAAAATACATTGGCACATGCATACCTATGAGCAACTGTATTTTTTTTTTCCAGTGCTCTGACGAGAGTTGAAGCAATTATACCTTTCGAACGTGTGCTACTACTAATGTATGTGTTACTAATGTAGTTCAGTCACAATCAAGCTCATCGTATGTTCAGTACAATAATCATTTTTGGTCTCAGTTTATGTTCTCATGTGGTAAGCTTCGTCATGCGCAGTTATTTAAATGAAAAACTGTTCATTGTAATCGGATACGATATTTAGTAAACTTATGCAATTTCTTTAATTGAAATTACTTTTTAACCGTGTCAAATAATTTTTGTGTCATTGAAATATACAATGACACTCATGAAGAAGAATATGGAAGTACAGCAACTCAATAAGGTACTGAGTTAGTTCTATGTCGAGTGTTAGGATAATGACGCATATTATTTTATTTTAAAACAGCGATGGTTCGGTGGGGTTATAATAAATTTGTTGGTAAATTTAGGATCCTTAACATTATATAACTACAAAAAAATGAAGAAAAAAATCTGTTACGCAGGCACTATGCTGGGAAGCAAGTATCTCTAAAAACGAAAATGTTTTAATTTTCCCCGTTAATTACCAAAAAATGCTAAATTTAATTTTTATTCATTTCAGTTCAGGTACTGAGTTGCAGAAATGTATATTTACCTCGAAATAAAGAAAAAATTCTAACAAAATAAACGCTTTGTAAAAGCATCGTGCATTTAAGGAGTAACTTGAAAGAGGAAATTTAGCCTCTGACTTGCGACTAATTTACTTCACTCAGAGCTGCCAAGAAAGTGGCGGTTTGAATTTCTAATTAAGTCGCTGTCAGACGACAAGTCCAAGAGGCAAGAGAAGTTTGTAACTAACGAACTCTCCTCTGCTAGAGATATAGGGACTGGACTTTCGGGAGTAATTGCAAAAGTGGAGAGTGGAGTGGAGAGGTCTGAGAGGGTCTTAACATCGGGTTTTTGAGAGCCGATGAGGGTGAAGGGAATGAAGGGCGGGGGAAACGGGAGATCCCCGAGAAAACCCACCGACCAGCGGCACCTTCTGGCACGATTCCCACGTTCTAAAATACGGGAAGCACCCCACCGGGAATGAATGCTTGAATGTTGACGGCCGCTGTAAAGGATCTTGTGTTCTGTATTGTATCTCATTTGCTGCATTTGTCATTCTATTGTGATATACATATATCAATCAATAAATTAATCTCACCAGGAATCGAACCCGGTTCGCTTAGGTAGAGTTGCAAATGTAATTTTACGTCTAGCATGAGAATGTACTGTAGATAAACCATTTCTTGTTTTAAAGCACGTTGGGTCTGAATGTACCCATATCGCAAGCCGAAGAGTTATATTATCCTTTCCGTAACGATGCACGTTGCTAAAAAGTTGAGTTTAATTGAGAGAGTTGGGCGGCTCTTAACAACGAGGTCTTGAGAGCCGATGAGAGTGCAATGAGGTGAGAATTGAACAACGTTGGAATGCAAGGGCGTGGGAAACGGGAAATNTCTTGAGAGCCGATGAGAGTGCAATGAGGTGAGAATTGAACAACGTTGGAATGCAAGGGCGTGGGAAACGGGAAATACCCGAGAAAATGGCCGACCAGTGACATCGTCAAACACGATTCCTCCTGAAAAAGTATTTTTGAGTTCAATGGTGCATCTTATGTTGGCAAAGCAATAATGTACTCGGAAATAATCCATACTAGTCCATTTCAGTTTTTCGCTGATGCAGGTGATTCCTGTATCACACACACACACATTTTAGTTTGGACAGTTGGTCTCACGTCATGTGAATTAGATCTTCATCCCTCCATAAAAATGTTATACTGAAGCATTAAGTGGAATAATAGTACAATGAATAAAAACATCGATCGAATACAGAATTTACTAGAAAACTGTGGTCACAAACAAGACAAAGCCGTCATCAAATTTTTAACATTATTTTCAGCCTTTCATAGGTAACAAAGTTATGTGGCCTTATATTATAGAATGATATAAAGGCCGATTCCAAATGTACATCGCATTAACTTGTACTTCTGCTTGTTCGCACACTTGCGCTACTCTCATAATTTTTTTTATTTTCTACTCCTTATATAAAGTACTACACTAACACTCGGTAGAAACTAATATCAATTCAAATGTATATTAAAACCCATATATCATTATACAATTAGTTTTACGAGTAAACTTTATAAAAGTATAACAACCATTACAAAGCAAGAGAAAAAATAATAGCTATAAGTGATATTTCGCGAAAATATTTCGAGACAAGATAGAGTCCAAAGCACTGTAGGGTCGTCCAGCTTCTTTGATTGGNGCGAAAATATTTCGAGACAAGATAGAGTCCAAAGCACTGTAGGGTCGTCCAGCTTCTTTGATTGGCTAAAAAAATATTCTGGCTAATGTTGACCGTTTGCGCACGAATTACGAAGTTTCAGTGTCGGAGTTACTTAGTCCTGAGTGGCTTGGTCAAAAGATGGACACGGCATCAGCAGCAAATGGAGGTATAAAAACAGCTGAGGTGTGTATATAGTATTGAAGTCTACTGTGTGCTTCGAATTTTAGGCGAAAAGTCACTGGTCCTTGCTAAAAGTTGCCTTTTAATACGGCAACAGGGAGCGTTACGCATGTTATGCGTGTAAGAAGGTTGTAATCGGGAACTTCGTCCACATAAACTCCTAACTTCATCGTTCATTAGCACGGAGTCCATAACCAAACGGACAAATAACTGCTTGTTCTTTAACAAATAGCTGCAATCTTACACATTTAGCAAAAAAAAAAGTCCGTAGCCTAAATAATTTCGCCGCTCTTTATTGACACTCATACAATTCCGTCAGATTTACAGCGGTAAAACCTTTTTGGAACGATACAGAAATAGAGAATTAAGTGGACACATTCATAACTACAACTTTAAAAATATTATACATTTTAAAATGTATAAATGTATTAAATTTTTCGCGAAAATATTTCAGGACAAGTTGTGTTCCAACGAACTTTAGGTCAGACCCACTTCCGTGATTGGATCATTTGAATTATTACCCGTCTTGTCTGCCTACCCGCGGATCACGGACGGTCAGTACCGGCGAAACTGAATTCTGATTGGCTCACTCAGGTAATAGACTGTCTTCACACGGAGAAAAGCGGCCAATATCAAACGAAGACTGCAAGTGTGCACATAGGATATTGAAGTCTAGCGTCCGAGTAAATATNCAATATCAAACGAAGACTGCAAGTGTGCACATAGGATATTGAAGTCTAGCGTCCGAGTAAATATTTTCGCGAAAAACAGGTGTCCCTCTCAATAAGTCGTAGTAACCCAGTTAAGTAACAATTTTTTTTTAATGTTTTACAATAGCATATTTGAAAGAAATAAACAGGAGCTGCAGTTGAAATGAGACTTAACTTCCGAACTCAAGAGCGGCTAAAGCAGAATTTGAAAAACTATCCCACGTATTCCAGAACGAATTTAACCTGTCCGACCCAATACCCCACATTTTTTTCTTCTTCAAATAATTTTCCTCGCAGTGGGAACTGACGTTTTTCTCGCCATTTCGCTTGACGTATCGCGCGGATGAGCGACGGCTGTCGATCAGGTAGTGTGTCATGGCCGACGGGCTATATAAATCGACAACGGAACGCAATCCCAGAATTCTTTCCATGTTTTTTTTTTTTTTTTTTTTTTTTGTACGAGTATTGAAGGGAGGATTTACCGTCTCCACTGCTCAGTCGCCAATGGGTGATTGATGCCTGTCAGGCATTTTCTGAGTTCGGGAGGCGTGGATTTCGAAGTGCCTTTGCCGCTTTCAGAGGTCCGCGGGTTTCATTGCGAAGTAAAATCAGTAAACGTCAGCCAATGTTCTAAAGCAGTCCATTCGTGGTTACTTCAGATTCGTCTGAATACCAGCTTAAGTTATACTTCCAGGTTATTCCTCCGCCTCGCGTAAACAAAGCTGAAATGGGTGGACAAAATTACACCTAAAGGGACAGCGCACCGCATTCGTGTGCTGTCCCTTTAATAATATTTTTCACAATCATAACTTTTTCTTACTAGTCATTACTGACACACATATTTCCTATATGCTTTTCTTCATGTTAACTATAACCCAGATATTTTAATTTATAGATAGAATTTAAGTAAAATATCAGTTTAATCAAAATAAGCAANCATGTTAACTATAACCCAGATATTTTAATTTATAGATAGAATTTAAGTAAAATATCAGTTTAATCAAAATAAGCAACTTTTATGTAAGCAGAAGTACGGTTTATTATACTGAGGTTGGGAAGCTCAATGATTTTGGTTTGGCAACTAAAATGTTTTGCCTCTAAACAAGCGCTAGTGCCACATGTCTCTATTTTTCTACGTTAAAAAATTTAATAATTGTAATAATCATAAATAAAATATAAAATAACTACGTAACTAGGTAAAATCATTCTCTTTTATTATTCACGTAGCTTAAATTTTTTATTATAGGAGACCTCTTTGGAACACTGCGCAACTAGCGGGGGAAATTTTCCCTATGCCAAACTCTTCCATAATAAAACTCGTTTTGTTCCTAGCCTGAGTGGAATTTAACCTTAACTGAAGTATAAAATGCTTGTGTTACCTGTGATATTTAGGGAACAGCCAAAAACGCCATTCACTGGGTGATTTTTCAAAGGTTTGATTCAAAAAGACCATACCGCTGACGAGTATTTATGGCAACTGGCAGTCGTTTTAGCGCTGTGGCGGGTACCGCCCTGCGCGACGATAGATTCGATCTCAGACGACGCTTGATTTGCTGGAGCTCAGGAGGAATTGCAGCGGCAGTAGAGATAGATTTGTAGGTAGGGCTGAACGTCTAGTCGACAGCGAGGTCATGAGAGACGGAGCAAGTTGCTCAGAGAAGCAGGAACGGTGATGTAATCTGCCGCGGACTGTAGCAAGGAACTATCCCAGCAATCGCCGGGAGTGATTTCGGGAAACATGGGAAACTGGAACGAGGACTGCCGTACCGGGAATCGAACCAGGGCCCTCCCGAACGAGAATCCAGTACTTTACCACTACGACGCCTTGGTCAGTCAGCGTCAGTAAAAATCTGATTTTCGCAGGAATGAGGTATGTGTCCCGTGCAGATACTTAAAATACTCTCGAAAGGGTAGAATTATTAAATGTAATATAGCAACTGGTAAAGATCTGCAAGAAAAATGTTTCATGATATAAGCCATTTAAACTAAATCCGTTCTCTTTGTATTGCAGTTTTGTGCGGTCGAAAGTATTTTGTAAAATAATTAAAAATATTATCAATAGTAATAGCTTCTGAAAAGTTGGAAGTAACCGTGAATCGACTATAGCTAACCGGTTCGATTGGAAGTACAATTCGGACAGGCAGCTTACTGTGAAATAATCGTCTGGACTGTGAGCAGAACATAAAAAGTGAAGCTTTTGCCCCATTAAGAAGATATTGTTTACGACATGTAGGCCTTTTCAAAAAGATAGTAACAAACTTGAAAAATTGAAGACGAATCAAAAAGTAAATATTCACAGCGAAAAAAAAATATGTACTGGAAAAACATTACAACTATGACACTGTTGGAAATTTCTGCATATTTACAGAAACTTTTACGGAGATGTACAGTTAATTTACGGAAAGGCACTTCGTAATGACGAATAACGGAAATTATCTCCATAAATATAAAATACGGAAGCTCTTCGTATTTTTATGGCTACGATTTGAGACACGNCGAATAACGGAAATTATCTCCATAAATATAAAATACGGAAGCTCTTCGTATTTTTATGGCTACGATTTGAGACACGAACAATGCCGACGATACCTGAAGCGTATGAAATCCCATCTTCGCAATACTACTTCGTGTAAAATAGTAATAGGTGAGTGTGAATCACTNGAATAACGGAAATTATCTCCATAAATATAAAATACGGAAGCTCTTCGTATTTTTATGGCTACGATTTGAGACACGGACAATGCATATGATACCTGGAGCGTATAAAATACCATCTTCACAATACTACTTCGTGTAAAATAGTAGTAGGGCGAATCACCATGGAGTGCCAATTCCTTGATTCTTGTTCAAATTCCGCTCCAGGACAAAAACCTCTCGTATGCACAGTGGAACACGCACATAACGAAAATAAAACCATTTTTTTCGTAATCTCGTTTTATAAACCACGAATATAACAAGCGCTCCAACACGACTTGAAACTAAGAGAGACGCGTTCGTAACTTTCATGTTAAATCCATATTTACGAAATACTTCGTGTAAAGGTGTGGTAGGTGAGTGGTTCGAGTTATTTATTGTTGATTTTTCGTTTCATGTTCAAATCCCACTACAAGACAAAATATTTAAGCTGTTTTTAATTTCTCTGTTTTAGATAATGAAATACATATATTACGAAAGCAACATGACTACAAACTAAGCGATACATGGACCGTTTAATATAAACTCCGTATTTACAGTATATATTGTTGTAAAAGCGTGTTAGGTCAGTGGGTAAAATTCTGCACTGTTTAGGTGTTTTTTTTTTTTATTTCAAATTTCACTACCGGACGAGATTTTTTTTTTCAATAGTTGTTTTTCTACACAGTGAATCACCCACATAACGAAAGTAAAACCTTTTTTTCTGTTACCCNGATACCTGAAGCGTATGAAATCCCATCTTCGCAATACTACTTCGTGTAAAATAGTAATAGGTGAGTGTGAATCACTCATGGAGTGCCAATTCCTTGATTCTTTTTCAAATTCTGCTACAGGACAAAACCTTCCGTATACGCAGTGGAAAACGCACATAACGAAAATAAAACAATTTTTTCGTAATCTCATTTTATAAACCACAAATATAACAAGCGCTCCAACACGACTTGAAACTAAGAGAAACGCGTTCGTAACTTTCATGTTAAATCCATATTTACGAAATACTTCGTGTAAAGGTGTGGTAGGTGAGTGGTTCGNAACGCGTTCGTAACTTTCATGTTAAATCCATATTTACGAAATACTTCGTGTAAAGGTGTGGTAGGTGAGTGGTTCAAGTTATTTATTGTTGATTTTTCGTTTCGTGTTCAAATCCCACTACAAGACAAAATATTTAAACTGTTTTTAATTTCNAGTTATTTATTGTTGATTTTTCGTTTCGTGTTCAAATCCCACTACAAGACAAAATATTTAAACTGTTTTTAATTTCTCTGTTTTACACAATGAAATACATATATTACGAAAGCAACATGACTACAAACTAAGCGATACATGGACCGTTTAATATAAACTCCGTATTTACAGCATATATTGTTGTAAAAGCGTGTTAGGTCAGTGGGTAAAATTCTGCACTGTTTAGATGTTTTTTTTTTTTTTGGATTTCAAATTTCACTACCGGACGAGATTTTTTTTTCAATAGTTGTTTTTCTACACAGTGAATCACCCACATAACGAAAGTAAAACCTTTTTTTCTGTTACCCNTTTTTTTTTCAATAGTTGTTTTTCTACACAGTGAATCACCCACATAACGAAAGTAAAACCTTTTTTTCTGTTACCCCTTTTTATAAAGAGTGAATTTGTTTTTCTCCTGCCTTTTAAGGAAACCTCGCAGGGAAGCTCTCAAAATTCGATGTTTTAAAATTATTCTCGCGATTTTTCTCTCTTTAAAGACAGACATACATGTAACATTTATGAACATACTGTTTTCGCAACTCAACGGAATACGCCAACATAAATATTTCTTTGGAATAGTCTGCCGTTGTTAACGTTAATTCGAACCGTTTGCAGGATCAACAATAATAAAAAACTTGAAAATTAAATGAGATGTGAAAACCTGTCAGTGGACGTGGAATGTCTAAAAGCTATTCGCAGCCATTTTTTTTAACGAAAACTACTGAATAAACCCCTTCACGTCACTGAAAAATGAAATGCTTGGGACAATCAATATTTATTCCTTACAACAAAATATTGTTTCTAGTGTCAAATATATGTTTTGTTGATGTAATCAAATATTATAGTTTTAAAAAAAATGTGCAATGCCTAACATTTTCTCGGTTTCACATAAACAAAGAGATATTGTTGTCTTAAACAATTAATTTGTTGCTAAGAAGTAAATGCTTGTGTGGAAATATTTTTTCATGCGTCATTGTGTGAAATAATTACAATTTTCGTTATGTTAGCGTTGTATTAGTCAAAATATGCAGTTTAGTAAACATTAAAAACAGCCGACGACACAATTGTGTGTTAAACCTAGAACGCTGGCCTGGAAAGACGACCTTTTGTTCACCGACATACCAGTACCATGTTAATAAGGATTGATTTTTTATTTTTTTTGGTACTAATACCTTAACCCCAACACACAAATTCCGTTTTAAATAGCTCATATTTTCTTCCACTTCAAATTATATCTCCGAGATTGTGTAATACCAGCGTTATATCCTACGCTTTGCCAATCATACCGAAAAGTAATACTGATATAATTACTATCACATAAATTGTAATCAACTCTAACTGTATTATCAAACAGCGACTCCTGCATAACTCCATCATTGTACAGTCAACCAAATGAAAGCTGGTAATGANTCTAACTGTATTATCAAACAGCGACTCCTGCATAACTCCATCATTGTACAGTCAACCAAATGAAAGCTGGTAATGAAACCATTTTATTTTGTTGTTACAACAATTTGGGATATTAATAAGGTCAATTTGTTCCAGTTGACAAAATATTTGTTCAATTTTAAACAAACTAGTGGATTGAATCTGTCATGATCTACATTAAACTNTTGTTCCAGTTGACAAAATATTTGTTCAATTTTAAACAAACTAGTGGATTGAATCTGTCATGATCTACATTAAACTTAAGACAACCATGAAAGTAGTGGATCACGTACTCGTGAAATAGTTGCGCGTACTAAATGCATGCTGAAGATGTCGAAACGACCAAATAGGTCTCTCGTCTAACACATTATTTTTAAATACGTTACTTAGTTCAAGGGAGCATATGAGGATGTTTGAAGCAAGAACAGTTTGGTTGTGTGAACAAACTATTGGTCAATGTAAACAAATACTCTCCAAGAAAAGATATTAGGTCTCAGTGTGCGAATCGACTGCCCAATTATGAGCAGAGTGAAAGTGTGCAGAAAATTGGCAACACTGTAAAAATATTTCTGGTAAATTGCAGTGGAAGTTTTTATACGTAGAATAGAAATAATACCACATACCAGGCTGCAAATATAGCAATTTTGATCATCACTAGTAATCAAAGATATAAACTTCCCTACTTATGGGTCTATGACTTTTCGTACGCAAATCAAGGAGCGTTACCATGGATGTATGGGGAAAGAATTTACCGTGTTTGCTTTCTCATTAGACGTATACACTAATGTTATACATTTGCGAATAATTTCTTAAAGAGTACAGTGTANACCGTGTTTGCTTTCTCATTAGACGTATACACTAATGTTATACATTTGCGAATAATTTCTTAAAGAGTACAGTGTCTTTATAAAGTGCTTTTATGCGACCAGTAAAATCCTCATATTAACGAAAACGTATGTCAACAGTTGTATACAAAAAAAATTGTAGCTGTAATACTGCACGTCACAGTATTAGACCATATCTTCGTTCATTAACGTGATAAAAATTATTATTTTCCGTTTGGCAACTTGCAGTTTAACCACTGCAGTATATAGTTCAGACGCATATAGATANTGATAAAAATTATTATTTTCCGTTTGGCAACTTGCAGTTTAACCACTGCAGTATATAGTTCAGACGCATATAGATAAACTTGCAGAAGAACAGCCTGATCTTGCTCCACGCATGAATCAACACAATTAATATATATTAAGGTCGTAATGTGCTGTTATTCTAATCGAAACTTTTCTGTTTCAAGTACGGTACTTTCCAGTTCACTTAAGAATTTTTACTGTCACTTGCTCGAAAATTCGGTAGAGGACCAGATTACATTATAAATCAACCTCTCGTTCAGTAATGCAATGTGCGCTAATCCAGTAATGAACCCGAATTAAAAATCTCACAGTTGGCAACAGATGGTAAATTTCTTAACGTCGAGGACAATGACACCGTGAACGAAAAGAACAGCAGCAGTCGCGAATCGTAAAGAATTGCTTCTTTCTGATGAGTTGAAGTTNACGAAAAGAACAGCAGCAGTCGCGAATCGTAAAGAATTGCTTCTTTCTGATGAGTTGAAGTTTCTTACAGTAAATTGACGAGGACAGTGATGCATTAAACTTTGTAAGCTTTCCTTTTCTGTAAAGCTTTCAGTTACGCAAGAGTTGCTATCAATTGTGGGGAGGGGGGGAGATACCCTCAATGCCACAGTCACTCGACGTGTCCTCCCTGAATAGCTATGGATACCACAAACTTTACCTTTGCGTCCATTTCCTCAAAATTTGTATCAGTGCCTTACTGGAAGATTGTGTAATAGAAACATCATAGTTTTCCCTCTGCCCCGAAGTTTCTGCTCCGGAATACTTTATAAAGTGGAGAACCACGCTAAGGTCATGCCTTCCAACTCCAACGCAACTTTCGCGCAGGACACATTCCATGCCCGGGAAACTGCGAGCTCCAACTGGGGAAGCAACCGAAAGCAGTGAGCTCGTCGAGGGAGGACAGTTTATTTTTCCATTGCGAGTAGTACCTCGCGATCCCTCGGACTGCGTAATTCGCCGGAGCGTTTATTAAAGAGCGACTGCCCTCGCAGCCGAGATTAATGTGGCGGAATATTTCACGCCCTGCTGCTCTTGAGCCCGACTCTTGAAGCTCGCAATTTTTTTTTTTGTAGCTCGGCTAGGGGCAAGCTCTCGGTGGAGGGTTAATTTCTTGACAAGCACCACCCACCCCCTCCAGCCAGGGGTGACGTAGGGTGAACGTTGCTTTGTTTCTTGGGGCAACATTGCAGGAACACGCTGGCTTGCGGCCGACAACTATAGTACATCCATGGTTGCTTCCAACTTTTCTGAAGACTTGTTAGTTCTACTTTCAAGCGATTCCTCCGCCTCGTACGAACAAAGATGAACTTATTTTAATATATTGCATTAAAGGAACAACGCACCACAATTGTGTGCACTCATAGCTTAGTAATATTTCGCAAGAGAACTGTTTCTTCTTGGGTATTACCAAGACACCTATTTTCTCTCAGTTTTTATTAATATTATTCATACAATAAATATTTTAATTTGCAGGTTTAGATAAAATATTAGAAAAAAATTAATTTAACCAATAACAAACTACAGTAAGTTTATAACAGGCGTATAAGACGCTTAAGATACATTAGCTATTTAACAAACAAAGAAAACCACATTCATCGGGTGATTTTTCATACGTTCGAATTTTAAAACAATTGAAGATATTGCGAATATATCATAATGCGAAAACATGCATGCTTGATGACAAGCTAGCTATAGTGTTGCTGGCGTTTAAATGTATTCCGCTTTCTGGGCTACATTACAGCAACGATACAGTAAAAAAAAATAAAACGATTTATTCAGAAACGGTTTAGAGAGTTTGCGCGAAGCGTGCCTGCGAATAACATTTAAGAAACTTTTCACTTCCAAAGATAAATTTCTGGGGCCGCGGTGGTGTAGTGGTCAAACTACTCGCCTCCCACGTAGGCGAACTGGACCGGTCAGTAAACCTTATCATTCAAAACATTAGACTGATTACATCCCAAGTTGATGCCCTGTATCCTACCTCCATAATGCAGTTTATTGCAAGCTAGCTTGTGGTACAAGGTTTTCTGGTTTAGAGTGACGGATAAGGCTCGTGTCTGTTTGTAATTTTATATAATAATCAAATGTGTCTGCCCAGAGCATCTTTTGTTCGCTTTTTTGCAAGATAATGCCACATGAATAAAAATGTTTTGTCATATATCGGAAAACGATCAAGTGTCCTACCAAAGTTGGTAAACAAATATCGCTACTGCGTGCCATGTAAACAGACATATTTCAAATGGTTCTGGCACTTATTTTCAAAATGGCTGTCATATACATATTTTTAGTTTAATATATTCGAAACCACGAAATCAATCCCTGCTTAACTTTGTATGAAGGCAGTATATATTACAACAATCAAATGTGTCTGCACAGGACCTCTTTTATCCGCCATTTTGTAAGATAGAATATTGCGGCATAAATAAATAAAGTTTGTTAGGCAATATCTAGGGAAACAATCAACCGATTCTTACCTAAGTTGGCAAAGACGTAGTGTTATGGAAGGCCACGATAACTGATAGAATGTGACAAACACTTACTTGAAAAATAACAGCTATTTAAACATTTTAGCATGTTATGCTATATNGCTCCAACTGGGGAAGCAACCGAAAGCAGTGAGCTCGTCGAGGGAGGACAGTTTATTTTTCCATTGCGAGTAGTATCTCGCGATCCCTCGGACTGCGTAATTCGCCGGAGCGTTTATTAAAGAGCGACTGCCCTCGCAGCCGAGATTAATGTGGCGGAATATTTCACGCCCTGCTGCTCTTGAGCCCGACTCTTGAAGCTCGCAATTTTTTTTTTGTAGCTCGGCTAGGGGCAAGCTCTCGGTGGAGGGTTAATTTCTTGACAAGCACCACCCACCCCCTCNTTTTTTTTTTGTAGCTCGGCTAGGGGCAAGCTCTCGGTGGAGGGTTAATTTCTTGACAAGCACCACCCACCCCCTCCAGCCAGGGGTGACGTAGGGTGAACGTTGCTTTGTTTCTTGGGGCAACATTGCAGGAACACGCTGGCTTGCGGCCGACAACTATAGTACATCCATGGTTGCTTCCAACTTTTCTGAAGACTTGTTAGTTCTACTTTCAAGCGATTCCTCCGCCTCGTACGAACAAAGATGAACTTATTTTAATATATTACACTAAAGGAACAACGCACCACAATTGTGTGCACTCATAGCTTAGTAATATTTCGCAAGAGAACTGTTTCTTCTTGGGTATTACCAAGACACCTATTTTCTCTCAGTTTTTATTAATATTATTCATACAATAAATATTTTAATTTGCAGGTTTAGATAAAATATTAGAAAAAAATANTCTCAGTTTTTATTAATATTATTCATACAATAAATATTTTAATTTGCAGGTTTAGATAAAATATTAGAAAAAAATAAATTTAACCAATAACAAACTACGGTAAGTTTATAACAGACGTATAAGACGCTTAAGATACATTACCTATTTAACAAACAAAGAAAACCACATTCATCGGGTGATTTTTCATACGTTCGAATTTTAAAACAATTGAAGATATTGCGAATATATTATAATGCGAAAACACACATGCTTGATAACAAGCTAGCTATAGCGTTGCTGGCGTTTAAATGTATTCCGCTTTCTGGGCTACATTACAGCAACGATACAGTAAAAAAAAATAAAACGATTTATTCAGAAACGGTTTAGAGAGTTTGCGCGAAGCGTGCCTGCGAATAACATTTAAGAAACTTTTCACTTCCAAAGATAAATTTGTGGGGACGCGGTGGTGTAGTGGTCAAACTACTCGCCTCCCACGTAGGCGAACTGGACCGGTCAGTAAACCTTATCATTCAAAACATTAGACTGATTACATCCCAAGTTGATGCCCTGTATCCTACCTCCATAATGCAGTTTATTGCAAGCTAGCTTGTGGTACAAGGTTTTCTGGTTTAGAGTGACGGATAAGGCTCGTGTCTGTTTGTAATTTTATATAATAATCAAATGTGTCTGCCCAGAGCATCTTTTGTTCGCTTTTTTGCAAGATGATGCCACATGAATAAAAATGTTTTGTTATATATCGGAAAACGATCAAGTGTCCTACCAAAGTTGGTAAACAAATATCGCTACTGCGTGCCNGATGCCACATGAATAAAAATGTTTTGTTATATATCGGAAAACGATCAAGTGTCCTACCAAAGTTGGTAAACAAATATCGCTACTGCGTGCCATGTAAACAGACATATTTCAAATGGTTCTGGCACTTATTTTCAAAATGGCTGTCATATACATATTTTTAGTTTAATATATTCGAAACAACGAAATCAATCCCTGCTTAACTTTGTATGAAGGCAGTATCTATTACAACAATCAAATGTGTCTGCACAGGACCTCTTTTATCCGCCATTTTGTAAGATAGAATATTGCGACATAAATAAATAAAGTTTGTTAGGCAATATCTCGGGAAACAATCAACCGATTCTTACCTAAGTTGGCAAAGACGTAGTGTTATGGAAGGCCACGATAACTGATAGAATGNGGGAAACAATCAACCGATTCTTACCTAAGTTGGCAAAGACGTAGTGTTATGGAAGGCCACGATAACTGATAGAATGTGACAAACACTTACTTGAAAAATAACAGCTATTTAAACATTTTAGCATGTTATGCTATATATATGTGCGAAAAAATGTAGCTAATTTCATCTTACCTTTCTATGCTGGCAGTATCTATGCAAGCATCAAATGAGATAGGCCTAATACATAAACTCGTTTCGTTTGTCCGTCATTTCGGCAGACAGTACCAAATAAAAAATTAAGCTATTGTGCCCTGTCTCGCGAAAAAAAGTTAACCGATCCTCATAAATTCAGGCTAAAAGTTGTACTTTTGCAGTACGTCTAAATTTTTATGATTTAAGGAAGTAGTTACAGAGTTTTAAAATAACAGCCATGTAAATATTTTCTGTAATTAAGCTATATTTCCTAAACAATTTCAGTCGCACTTAATATGCAGCAGTATCTATGAAAAACATAGAATTTGCCAATATGTAACCGTTTTGTTCTCTATCAATGAAGATATCACCACATGAGAAAATTGAACTTTCAGGAACCAATTAACCGATTCCCACCGAATCTCGCACACATATAGTTATACAGCAGGACATATAAACTTACATGACTTAAGTGGTTCAATTTGTTTTCAAAATGGCTGCAATATAAATAATTGAGATAAGTTTTCAGGTATATTCAATAATTTGACCAAATTCAACCAATTTTTGTATGCTGACTGTGTCTATTAGAAGCACCAGATATGCCTCTACTGAGCCTGTTTCAGGCTTTTTTTTACGCTAGCGCGAAATTAGAAAGTCTTTATAGACATGGAAATATGTTACATATAATATTTACTCAGTCCGATACTTAAGATAGTTTCAAAAAATCTTAATGTGATTCGGTTTCATTCATTTANTACATATAATATTTACTCAGTCCGATACTTAAGATAGTTTCAAAAAATCTTAATGTGATTCGGTTTCATTCATTTACACAAGATGACAAAATATGAAGTACATATTTCGTTTATAGCTACTTATCTGAGGCAGTATTGTCAAGACATTAACTGTAAATTTGGTANTACATATAATATTTACTCAGTCCGATACTTAAGATAGTTTCAAAAAATCTTAATGTGATTCGGTTTCATTCATTTTCACAAGATGGCGAAATATGAAGTACATATTTCGTTTATAGCTACTTATCTGAGGCAGTATTGTCAAGACATTAACTGTAAATTTGGTANAAATATGAAGTACATATTTCGTTTATAGCTACTTATCTGAGGCAGTATTGTCAAGACATTAACTGTAAATTTGGTAACAACACAAATCATATGTACGGTATTGTATTTGCTGAGTTCGTAATTAACCTGTATACATCTATCTACACCGACTTAACGAAATTTTTATTTTAAGACACAACTATCAATGTATTTTTGATTGAAATTAATTCGGAAATAAGTTTATTTGAGAGTATTTAAACTTGCGGAAACTTAAATTTTTCAGCCGGAATTTGTGCCACATTTCGTTCCTGCATTGAAACTTTGTACCTCCGAAAGCCAGCCGTTGCTGTTCACAGCCCGCGGCAGCCTTCCACGCCCGAGACAGTGTCCCAGACAGACACAGTATTTCGCAGCCGCGCTTGTCTGCGCGCCCACCATCACCTCCGGTGCATCCCGCCTATTCCGGTAACACCTCCCCCACTCGCCACTTGGAGCGCTCCGCTCCTATACAGGCCGTCTTGCAGAAATTTTATTTATTTTTTCCTA
>NQII01001333.1:561070-610153 GCA_002778355.1 Clitarchus hookeri
TCACCCCCTCCCCCCACCCGAAGTAGTCAGTATAATTACGGGTTTTTTTCTACCCAGGATAGTAACAAAACCAATTTTATGCTACGCGATTTATAAAAGATAAATATTTTACTTAGTTAAAGAGTTAGTTTATATTTTATTTATGATTATTGCAATCATCCTGTTTTTTTTTTCAACGTAGAAAATAGAGAAAATCTGGTACCTTACCGACACTAGCGCTTACCCAGTGGCGAAAATTTCCCGTACGCCAACCTTATAACGTTGATCTTCCCGACCTGTAGTAGACGTAACCGTTGTATAATATACCCGTGCGCGTTCCGCAATTTTGGTCAGTCTCTCTATGTTATTGGTGCGGGGAGGTGGTGAAAATTTTAGTGGCACAGTAACTAACCACGATAACAATCAACATGAAGTCAGTTAAAGCAATTTCTTTTTTTTATTTACTTACCTATTCTGTGGTAATGTAGTGCGGTAGTGAGTGCGGAAGGCAGCCACCTCCATACCACGATGTCCTTCAAGGCTTGGCTACTCCAATTCCTCGAGAGTTGAGAAAAAAATGAAACTGAACTTTTTTTTTTTTTTTTGCTCTTCGCCCCACGACAGTATTCGCTCCGTGCGGTAACTCGGCACTCCGTCACCCGGTGACGGATGATATCGCTAAGGTCTCACCGCCCTGCTCCATGGTACGGGGTGTTGAGGGGGGAATCCATATCCCAGAGATCAGTTCCCAGCCGCACAAGATGACAAAAAAATCTCTGGAGGAGACGTAGCGATCTTTTCAGGAACCCGGCGAGTATTAGCTGGCCTTCGGAGCAGCCGGAAATCTTTCTGGAGGGGTGCCATTACGACGTCGTTAGCGGTTTCCTGCGGGGGCATTCTTCGAACTGTTTTAACAAAAGACGAGAAGAGAACATTGAGAGACGGTCTGAAAGGAAGGTATTAATGCCTTCGTGTCTTAACGGTCTTAACGAAGTTAAAAAAAAAAGGACACTATTATGTAGTATTCTTTACCGCCATTACTCGCTTTAAGCGTGGGCAGCAAGTATGAGAATGGATCTACCAGTGACTCGTGAGTTTGTCTTACCAACCACTATTGTGTGTCATTGAGANGGACACTATTATGTAGTATTCTTTACCGCCATTACTCGCTTTAAGCTTGGGCAGCAAGTATGAGAATGGATCTACCAGTGACTCGTGAGTTTGTCTTACCAACCACTATTGTGTGTCATTGAGATCGCCTCCCTTGAATAACTGAAATAAACTCCAGTTAAAAAAATATCTGCTTCGTCAGCAGAATAGACTTTACAATTAGCATTAACGTGGAAATATTATTAGCTGTGTATGAACAACTCTATTTTTGTGTATTTATTATTGGGGGAGGAAAATGAAGTTATAAATTATTGACCAGAGCTGTCTCTTTAATAGTCTCGCTAGGTTTGTGTGTATATATATGCTGTTTCTGTAAGCAATCTTCTTTTATATCAAGGGAAACAATAATTTAGACCAAACTTGTTAACACTTTTACAACATAATTTCAATAAGTACCTCTCGATGTTCTTTTGCTCGCTCTGATCGTTGCTTGCTCTTATGTTACGTAATTTACTTAAATTATGTCACCCTTAATGACTCTAGATAAAAAAAAGCCAATAAGCAGACAAGAATTTCTTTGTAAATGTATTTGGAATTAAAAAAAGTTTTCGAAAGTGACTCTTGACTTCACGAAATTGAAGTTTTGATTCTTTGTTAATAATGACAGAGCTATTATATTGAACATGTGCAACACAATACCTCCGTTAATTAAAGTATTTTCAGTCCATACCAAACAGTTAAGACTTGCATATTATTAACGTATTTTTAAAGCATGTTAAATGTATGTGCATCACGATTCTAGTCCCCGCATCATCGCTGTTATTCCAGAACTTTATTTTTAGAAACTATAATATTCAATAAACAACAAAATTCTAACACTGTGCTTCTTCACAGCGTAATATCAAAGCCTCCTATTCAGCATTTACGAGTTTCTGTGTTAACAGAATCAGATAACAATACCTTGTATGTTCAAGAACTTAACTTTGCGAGTCTTTGCTTTACATAAACATTGTCACTTAAGTGTTCGTGAAGTTTTACTTAGCCACTGAAGGCACGTAAAAGAATTTTTTAATACTTTCATAAGTATTCGTAGACCACAAACAGTAGAAATTTTGTATCTAGGAGACCCAAGAACATCGATTTCCAGGGATGGTAGTGTTGGAAAGTTTTAGATATTACAGTAACTGACTGCTATTAATTTGTTCTTTCGACGGATGTGTGTTAAAAATGGGAAAACATTTCTAAGGAATGAAATAATAATACATCAGTAGGAAATCTTACACATGGTTTATCGTTTGGATACTTACGTGACTTTCTCCAATGCAATGTTTTCTATATTTTTTTTGTATTTAACAAAAATCGGCCAGCAAAATTTCTCAATATACTTATTCGTGTATGAATCACAAACAGAGCAGTAACTTAAAAACAATAATTAATGTTTTTGGTACTTTCAATTAAATCTTTAACATAGGTGTATACATATATATGTGTGTTTTGTATATATGTATATAGTTTTGAACAACATGTCGGAATTCAAACCACAGCATATATGAACTAATATAAACAACAAATCCTCGTAACAACATTTTTGAAAAGGTCAATTAGTATTTTTTTTTTATTGTAATTCAAATTAGCAAAACATCACTGGGAGTCTGCAACTTTAATACCTGCCTGCCAAACAAGTTGCATATCACGTAGGCGAACGGAACTGGCACGTCTTGTGGCGACCGCTAGTACATAGGCCACCATTAAAAAATTTGAAGAGCACACGTCGCCAATACTGCTGTTTGTGTGTTGTTGGAAGTAAAATGTAATCACTTCCGGCAGTCTTTACTATTCAATTGCTAACCCCCCATTTATGGTGTCCTATGTGCAGGCGCTCTCCGCAATGCGCGCCAGTTCCTTTCGCCTTTGTGATATGCAACTTGTTGTGCACGCAGGTACGTAAGGCTACGGACCCCCTGCGTTGCTTCGCCTAACTTCAACGTGAATTTGAAAATACCAGATGAGCTTTCCAAACGTTTCGTTTACTAGGATTTAATTTCTATGTTATCCCATATAAGCTGTATATATACGTTGTACATTTACTATGTACAACGTGTTTCGGAAACATGTGACCGAACTGTGCCAGGGGATTTCTGATATGAAGAGAAGAAATTTTAAATATGACACCCATGGTTGATCTCTTATAGAAAGGGCTATAGAAGCCCTTACATGTGGAGTACGAAAAGCATGTTATTTGGAATATTATGAAAAGTACTTAAGTTAGAGGATCAAAAGTTGGTAAACGAAATAAATAAACCAAGATGTTGGATAAAATGAAGGTATGGTACGCCGTACTCACCCCCATCATGTAAAATATAGCAGTGTGCACCATGTCATTGTATACAACCTGTTCACCTTGAGGTGAAAGTAATGTTTGATGCCATTGTATTAAGCAGTACATCGTAAATAGCCAAAAAGGTACTCTCGTTGCAAATTTCTAGGAATTCCTAGTAATTAAATGTACTGAGTAACGAGTGCGTGCAGATACACAACACACGTAGATCGACCCAACTTAAGGAGAAATGCAACCGCATCCTCATACATAGTACAAAAGAGCACAGTTATGGTTTAAACGCTTTATATTAGGTATTTTCTCAGCATGTGCTCGATAGTTTACCATCGACAGCAATACACATATGTAAAGGCACATGTAGCGAGCGACGAGCAACCTAAGTTTTTTCCGGTGTAGTGCTTCTGCAAGCTGCGACACCTCGTTCCTACATGTCTTCTGGGGTCGTACGAACCGTGTTGTACACCCTATCTTTCAGTGTACCCTATAGGTAATAAACTCTAGAGTTGTGAGGTCGGGGAAGGGAGCTGGTTATCTTGCAATTTCACCACGCCTTATCCACCTCATTCGTGAACTTCATACGCAAAGTCACACATTGACACACCAGTTACCACAATAGATTACCGGGACAGTTGCTGCGCTGCTATAGCAAGATGTCCCGCCAAGATGAGATACGACGCGTGTTGTTTACTTGTAGTTGTAAGTACAGGTCCACTGCCCCGTGCCACCGACCCACCTACCTTAATCATTTTGCACATTATTGCTTGGCGTTCCTGCGATACTTTACATTGAGAATGCTATATCTCTGAATTCCTCTTTACACGTACTTTCAGACGACGTTGAAATATATGTATGTTTCCAGTTTAAAAATCATGTATGGTTCAATATCTTTGACCATACACGTGTTACGAATAATCGCTAGGCAGCAAATTACTAGCCGCCATGCGTACTATCATTTAGCGAAAATCGCATTTCGTGATCTGCAACCGTTGCGGAAATTTTGGGGGTGTCCACGTTAGGTGGACCACTATATATATATATAAATATATACATATGTGTTTGTGTGTGTGAATGAGAGAGAGGAGAGTAAGTATCTAAATTCGATGAGCAAACTTTTGCTGCAGGTTAATCACAAATAATAAAGTAAAAACATATACGACATATGGTCTCAAATGATCCTAAGCGTGGTACACATATTTGAAGCTGGATCCGAATCACTGGCATAACACAAATACTAGAAAAAATGTTTAAGATAGAACACTGAAGTGTAGGATAATGTGCAACATGAGAATGAATAATCCGTCTTTTAAATCCCAAGTATGCTGCCATATCATTGAGATTAAATCCAAATAAGGCTAGTAACCGTGATTATTTCCATGAAATAATTTCAACACAGCGACAAGCATTGCGGTCTTTGGAGAGCGTTGTTCCGTTACACATTATACAGCGTATCTACATATGTGCGTGTATGTGTGTAATCACTATAATAAAATGGCTCCTGAAAGAGTGAGCATTATTTATAAAATATACGCGTGTGTTTTTTTTTTTATGTGTGTGTGCACGAGTGCGCACCCGGTTATGTCGCATTCATTGTTTACATCCTGTTTTTTACCCTTTCTCCTTGTGATGTGTTTGGAGTGCATAAATTACGGTAGTCAAACTTGATTATCTTCCAAATGTCTAACAAGAGTTTCTCCCTGAGTACTAGTGCAAGTCTGTTTACTATTATTATTGAATTCTTCGTTCGAGATTCATTAAGACCAGAGCACTTAAATATCGCTTTACTTATAAATTCAGCATGGATAACAATCTACTGCACAGAACAAATATTCATCAGTATATAGTTTTAAAAATGACACAGAGCAAACAATTGATACTATTTGGTTTGGGAATCCAATGTAACTTGCGCTTTACCCCACCTGTGGAGAATACAGGGTGACTTATAGTGTCGTAGTTAATTCCTCCAGGCATAGACTATAAGGTGCCTAGAAAGTTGAGGCGTTTTTCAATAAGGTAGTCTTTTGACGTTTCACTGAATTGGATAATTATATTGTCTCGAGTTTGAACAAAAACAACATACAGCAACACTTCCGAGGTATGGTACTCTAATCTGGCTACTCGTATTAACTGTGTACGACTTCGTGGTGGAGGGGGGCTTCTCTGGACGGCGACCGTATACTTATCTCTGCTGTGGGTGCTGGTAAGCTGTTGTCTGGGAATGAGCTCCGGCGAAGTGGTAGGCCTTGGACAAAGGCCTGTAGTTGGTGTCGTCTCACATCTTCTCGCGNCACCTGTGGAGAATACAGGGTGACTTATAGTGTCGTAGTTAATTCCTCCAGGCATAGACTATAAGATGCCTAGAAAGTTGAGGCGTTTTTCAATAAGGTAGTCTTTTGACGTTTCACTGAATTGGATAATTATATTGTCTCGAGTTTGAACAAAAACAACATACAGCAACACTTCCGAGGTATGGTACTCTAATCTGGCTACTCGTATTAACTGTGTACGACTTCGTGGTGGAGGGGGGCTTCTCTGGACGGCGACCGTATACTTATCTCTGCTGTGGGTGCTGGTAANTACACAAAGAAATGGAAATTCCACCGTTCCACCTGGATGGACGAAAAATTTAACTAAATTATGTTATAAAAACAATTTTTACGTTGTAAAGAATTAAAAAAACTTAACCTACTGGAGTGCCGACTATGTGACTTAGCTGAGTCACCTACGATAATATGTCACTATAATGGTTAACCTAACAACCAAATAATAGCTATCATGAATATTGGGGCTTTTTAAAATGTTAGGTCTAATAGCGTATAAAAAAGCAGTTTACTCAAGAAAAGAAAAACCAGCTATAATGCTAATAGGATTTTTAATATTCTGCCCCTAAAGTCCTTCAATTAAGATAACCATAAAAAATCCTCAACTCGAGTTATTAAAAGTTTTAGATCTGGCAGAGAAGTAATACCGACTTTTTTTATAGGAATATTTTTTCGAATATATTCCTACTTATTTGTCTTAAATCTCAAAGTCACCTCAGATTAGTTGAAAATATTCGGGGGAACTTATTCTTGGTGCTGCCTCAGTAAAGCAGTTGTAGAAGATGATAACTTAACGTTCAGTTGGCAGTGTGTGTAACAGGGTTACATTTTTATTCTGAAATCATTCAGAATCAACACATGGACCTACATAAATTTTAATAAAATTTCCGATTCGGNCTTCTGGTCTTGAAAGTTTCCCTTCCTAGGCATGACTAAATAAGCGGTTTTATAGTCCATGCGCATGGTACGAAACGCCTTGATGGGGACTCTTATTAGATAAATAGTTTTATGCTGGTAAAAACAATAAAACGCAAGTTCTATTGTATGCTTTAGAAAAACGCAGATATTTATTTCTACTAACAGCCTGAATGAATACGATTTTTATTAATAAAACATGTTTTTAATCTGTCAAATTGCGACCTCTTCCTCGGTAGCTTATACAAAAGGTCCTCCAATACAACATAAATTACCTTAGTTTAATAATAGCATCGTTTGATTCTGGAACTTAATCAAATAAAATATTTGGTTTAGTAACATTAATCATTATGATAATATAATGAACTTTCTCAAAATAGTGAGATATTTTTAAGTGAAAGTACCGTCATCGGGCGTTACTCAAGCCGCTGGGGTAACTTAAGCCATTTTGTTAGGAAAATTTCGAATGCTGATATTGGCAACACTATTTTGAGATTGTTTGTTTGTGTTCGTGCCACATGGTTGATATTTTTATGAATTTTTTCACTGTATATTTTAATAGTTTGTATGTTCTAAAGGTAAGTTTATATATGTATATTTCTATGAAGGTAAACTTTATCATTTATTTATACCTTACAAGTTGAATTTGATATAAACATTCTCCAACATAACCTTAATCAATACTTTTATTGTTGTCCCACTACATAGATTATATTTCCAGCGTGTTTTTTTTAAAGCTTAAATTCACGGCTGTTTCATGTGTGGGGTAACAAAGGCCACCTAGAACTAGTGGATTTTGTTACCCGTACTCGTTTCTCATATCGTACTATATGAAATTACAAATATTTAACAAGTCTTTTTTCTCTTTTTCACTAGAAAAGATGCCTCTAAAGTACCAAAGGCCTATTAGAGCTCGAAAATATCAATATTACACAGAACATCAATTTTAAAAAGCAGTTGAAAAGGTGAAAAAAGGCTTATCGTTACGAAAATTGTTCATGGGCAACACGTCCTCGATCATGGAAATGGGGACTGAAAGGGTTCATTTATATTGACTGTGCAATTAACGTTATTTATAGTCAGTGTTAACGGAGATATAAAACGTTTGTAATATCTGATCTATTCAGGAAACAACCAGACATGTTATGGAGTGATATTTCAAATGTTTTATTTAGAAAAGGGAGATGACACAGACTATAAAGTCAATTCACGTTTATTTCCAAATTTTCGCGTTGTGTTGAATAAATTAAACACTAGAATTGTTAAATTTTTATTTTTAACACTACTATTACCATCAATAAAAGTCTTGAACACTATTTTTACGTGTATTTGAGCCCTATGTATGGCTTTTCTTGACCAATCAATAGCCATCTTAAGCCGAACATTGGTTTCTTACCAATGGCCTAAGTTACATCCTCTACTGGGGTAACTTAGGCCACCATGTTTTAATTTTTTTAATTTTAACATGCATGTTTTCGAAAACTTCCCTGTATGCAAACATAAAAAGTAACTACATACCCAAGTTTTAAGCTAATTAGTTCATCTCTAAAGTAAGTAGTCTTGGATTGGCGGTTGTTTGAAATTTAAAAGTGGCTTAAGTAACCCCCGATGACGGTACTCAGAATCATAATTTACATATTTTAAAATGCAGCAGGTAGGATTCGGAGCATTTTGGTTGTAATCAGTCTAATGTTTTGGCAGATAGGTTTATTAACCTGCAGTATTTACACGGCCGTCATTTTGAAAATGTCATACTCACTTAAATCATGTAAATTTACATGACCTTGATATTGTAGCGCCACATGTATGTGAAAGTTGTTGAGAATTGATTGTTCCAGTTGTTCACCCAGCACAACGTTACAAAAAGGCTGCCGAAAACTGATCTCTACAGGCACTTTTTATGCTTCTAATGAATACTGTCAGCATAAAAAATTTGGTTGAATGTTGTAAATTGTTTAATTTATCTGTTATGCTAATTTTAATTATTTCTGATCTGTGGTTTAAAAAATGCCTGTCTCATCAGAGCCGTGCAAGTTTTCATGATCTACTGCAACACTTTTTAAATGTAAAATTTGGTGCGAATTTATTGATTAGTCACCGGNCCGTGCAAGTTTTCATGATCTACTGCAACACTTTTTAAATGTAAAATTTGGTGCGAATTTATTGATTAGTCACCGGTACCCATACTAATTTTTTTCCTGTGGTGCTATCTCTATAAATGGCGGACATAAACGTTATGCATTAGCACATTCTATGTTTTTCATTGATACTGCTAGCATATTAAATTCGGCTGAATATGTTTTGGACATATGTCACACGAATCTGAGGTATTTATTTGGCTATATTTTTGCAAATATGTGACTACCCCCCGTAAGTTATATATATGAATTTAGATGGACTACATATGAATAACTTGTCGCCAGAATTTTGTGAGAATCAGTTAATTGTTTTCCGAGATAGAACATAAAATTTAATTTTTCATGTGATACTAACTTCCAAGATGGCGAACAAGATAGTTTATTTATAAGCTCGTTCGATTCTTGCATACATACTGCCAGCATAAATAGATCAGTCTTAATTATATGGCTTAGTAGATATAGCGTACTATGCTTTAATGTTGATATGGCTACTGTTTTGAAAATACATGCCTGATGCGTTTTAAACATATCAGTGTACATGACCTTCCATAGTACTAGTTGTTTGCCAAATTTTGTAATAATTGGTGAATTTTTCCCGAGATATGATGTAAAACTACTTTTGTGTACTGTATGTACTATCTTACAAAATAATGGGCAAAAGAGGCTATGTTTTGGTATATTTGATGGTTTTAATATGTGCTTTCCAGGATATCAAGTTTAATTTAAATTGGCCAAACGTTATAGTAGATATAGTAAATACGTCTCAAATATGTATATAAACGCCGTTTTTATCCATTTAAATAGCATATGTTAACATGGCCTAGAAAATTATTATTTAAAAGCCAAATTTGGCGAGAAGTGTTTGAGTGTTTTCCAAGGTATAATGTAAAATCTTTATTTTTTCATGTAGTGCTATAATACAAAATGGTAGGCCAATAACATAAACGCTCTCTAAATTCAATGCTTAGATGATATACTGACTAATTACAAAATTTGTTTCCATTCTGTTAATTGGTTCCTAAGATATGACAGCATATTTTGAAAATAAGCACTTGGTATTATAGAAAAATATTAAAGCTAGATGCCCTTACTAATTACTATCTATATGTGTAGAGTGTTTCGCGAAATTGNGGTATTATAGAAAAATATTAAAGCTAGATGCCCTTACTAATTACTATCTATATGTGTAGAGTGTTTCGCGAAATTGGTTTACGAGTTCAAAAGTTTTTAGACATACACAAACAGGAAAATGAGGTCATAAGCCTGTCTACTTCAGAAATTTGGCTTAAAAAAAATGAAAATACTCAAATAAGTTTATGATTAACTAGTTTAATTAATGTCTTCTTTCTGGTTTTTTTTAATTTTTTTTTTACCGCTCACCAGATGTCTCTGAGTTCTAAATTATAAACATAGCATTTCGATTTCTTAATTACAGAATTAAATACCGCTAGTATAGATGCTTTATCGAAAGTAAAATCGCCTTAAAATACTTTCAGACACATTATTCTGACTATCCAAAATTTGTGTAGTCTCAGTAAAAACTCATATTTGTGTTGTTTCTTGCACTTGANTTGTGTAGTCTCAGTAAAAACTCATATTTGTGTTGTTTCTTGCACTTGAGTTGTCAATTATTTTAATTATTGGTATAAATTAATTATGTTGTGTAACTGTTCGCAAATTGTTACGTGTGTGGTTTTTCTTTGTTATAAAATATTCGCGGTAAAGTGAGCACTTTTTAAGGCCTTTATTAACCACTAATAAATACATATTATTACAGCATCAGATGTTAACCTTTGAGAGTGGTGAAATGTATACATTGTGTTTATTGGTCGCAGTGCAATGTTTATATAAAAAAAACAGCGGGATGACAGAAATTGGGAGAAAAGAAAAATTTAGAAGGGCCTTAAAAAGTGTTCACTTTACCGTGAACAGCCGATAGTATTTTGTGGTGGCATTGAATTTTGTATTGCATTGTTGTATGAAAATTCGTCTACAATTAAGATAATGTATGATGGTGTTGCCTGTTGTAGATATATTTTATAGGTCTTTCCAGTTAGCATACGGTCTTCTTTAAATATATAAATATCTAAATTTATTTCAGTGACATTCTCTCACAAACGTAGAGTAGTAACTTTGAATGACTTCTCTCCTTTCAGAATGGACATTCAGCGTGAAGGCTGTTCACGATAAACTGAGCGCTCTTTTGAAAGTCTAGCTTAAGATCTACTTGTATGCACATCGTGTATTCCCCCGCCATCATNCGATAAACTGAGCGCTCTTTTGAAAGTCTAGCTTAAGATCTACTTGTATGCACATCGTGTATTCCCCCGCCATCATGTAAAATTAACGTTGCAATGGACCTGATCACTTAAATCACGCGTCGCTCAAGTGAAACTGTGGAATTATAATAAACGTGAAAGTTTTACTAATTTGCTCATTCTTACAGCTACATCGNCGTCGCTCAAGTGAAACTGTGGAATTATAATAAACGTGAAAGTTTTACTAATTTGCTCATTCTTACAGCTACATCATTAAAAAAAACAACAGAGAGCAAAATGAAATTTTTATAATTTCAATATTTGCTAATGTTTAACAAAGACTTTTAATCCAAAGCTAAAACATGGAACTACTTTTTCTCCGTCGTTACCATATTTACTTGTTGCATGTCAATCAGCGTGCCCGTTCAAATATGGGCAGCTAGGGGCAGTGATATGTTTTAAAAGGTTGACTTCATTCAAAAGTGCTCAATCAACTGCGAACAACCTATAAGCCAGAGATTAGTCAAACNATGTTTTAAAAGGTTGACTTCATTCAAAAGTGCTCAATCAACTGCGAACAACCTATAAGCCAGAGATTAGTCAAACAAACAGGCGGAGCAGAAATCACAAGCGTGGTGCGCAGACTCAAGCTGTTGTTAACACGTTTCCAGCGTGCGAGTGTGCGGAAACCAGGGCTTGAATACTGCTCATTAGTACTACCGCCCAGGAGAGATNAACACGTTTCCAGCGTGCGAGTGTGCGGAAACCAGGGCTTGAATACTGCTCATTAGTACTACCGCCCAGGAGAGATAACAGGAAAGGGAACCAGTACGAGAGAGAGAGAGGCAGAGAGAGAGAGAGCTATAGAGGGCATTACTAACGCCTTGGAAACACGGGAACAGGAATACGGTGAGCGATGCAGCCCGGTGCGGATGATGGGAGGAACGGTACTTCGTGAATTATCACGTTAGCTCGCTGCCGGCTGGGAGGCGTGTGTGTCCTTGTCAGATGGCAAAGGCTACAGTTCAGAGTCCCGCTGTTGCCTCGCCGACGATTTACGTCGCTGTCGGGGATTTTGCGCGCCATTCATCTCGTGATAACGCGCATAAAATAAAATTAAAGTCACTCAACACGCCTCTCAGCCATTGCCCCTTCCGGGGCTTGCCGTTCTTATGAGTTAATAGTCGTGAAAAATGTTTTATTGCATTCGCTGTTTGAGCGGTTACGCACATCTCGGTAAATAAATATCTGTAGAGTACGACGTTTCGACAGAAAAGATTATGAAAACAATTATCTAAGACCGTATTTTTTGTTTACTTTTATAGCATTAACTGTATCCAAAGAAAAACAAATCGTGGAAACTGTTAAACAAACGCAGTTTCCTTTAGAGGTGGGAGATAAGTACAGCTATAAGAACGTACTTTAATCTGAGTATAATAAACATATAAACTGCACAGTATTGTGCACGGACGGAAACACTGCATGCCTTGTGCTTAAGAGCGATGAGCCGCTAGGCGTGCAGTGTTAGAGCGCCCTTATCGCTCCCTTGCATCTGTGCCTTAATGTAAAAAACGTTTTTGTGTCCATGGAATATAATTTTCTTGGACTTTTTCACTTCCCGAAGGCTCTCTTTTGCCTAGTCTATTGCCATCACCCGTCCATCATCGTTACGAATTTTCAACCGATTGAGTCCATCTCACCTGACCTAGTCCATTGGACCAACGGCGCACGGAAAGTATAATACTCCCCAACACGCCACCCAGTCAAAGACGGAAAACACCACTGTGCACACTGTACTATATTAAGCCCATAGTACTCCTTATTTTTCATAACACTAGTTGAGTGTCAAAACAGCCTGCTGGCGCGCCTTCGTAAAACCAAAGCCCGTTCTACAAACCGTTGGCCTATTAAAGCGACACCCTCAGGAGGCCATGTCTTATCACGCACTATAGAGATTGCGTTTTTGTAACTGCGAAGATCCCTTCTGGGGCCCCAAAAACGGTCTGACTGTGGAGGAGTCGTCCATCCCACCACCAGGTCAGCATCAAGATGGCCCTTGGTTGAAGCTTTGTCTGAGACACAGGTATACCTTACGACAAACCAGGCATGAGGACCACCACGGAGTTCACCACGATTAACTTCTGGTTATCCAGTGGTTATGCAAGAGGGAAGTCGGTTCCATTTTGCTAGAAGAGACTAGGAAACAAAAGTTCGACACACATATTAGCGCTTTATGCAGTCGTGAATCTGCTACATCTCAGATAATAGGAAATTAAAACATATACAGAGTGTTTGAAACTGTTAAGTCACCCGTCTACCTGAATATATTTTCCGCTCTTGAGGTTCAGTAGCAAGGAAGCTACAAGGGTGACACTGGCACGTGCATTACATACTCCGCCAACGCTATGGGCAAGGCTGTTTTAACTGGGCCACAGGTTTCCATAGTACAAAATTTACTGCGGGACTTTAAAGGGAACCTTCCCCCGCCATATTAAATTCTCGATTTTTGTTTATGTATTTAAAAAAGAAAATTCCGGTAGTACCACTGTACCCAACTAACTATCGACCTTACACGGCAGCACAGAAAAGACAAGGGAACTACGAACTCATAATTATACCACAATATTAATTTTGCCAAAATTTGTCACAATCAATATTGTGACATTAACGCATCCCGCGTCCCTAAAGATATTTATTCGTCAGAAGACACACTCTGGCGAAACTCGCAGGCGGACGACCGCAATAAATACTAAGGGTTTGGCGGGCGTGCGGGAATAATGACGCCAGGATGGCTCGGCGGAATGAACACATGGCGTAGAGACCACATGCGGAGGAAGGCAGACACAGCTGCGTTTCACAGCTGACAAGGGACGCCGAGCTCACACCATCGACTGCATCTGTCCCAGGCTGGCTACCGCAATAAACAATGAGAGCTTTTGGCGAGTGCTGGAATAATAGCGACACGATATCCGGTGGCAGGAGAACCACAGGCACCCACCAAGAGGCCGACAAGTGTTTCGCCACGTGCGAGAACCGAAGCGCCGAACACGTGTTTTACGACCCAGGGGACACAGCGAGCAGTGCGGCCAAGTGCAGAGATGAGGCGAGCGACGCGATAGCCGGAGACAGCGGAAGAAACCCGTGCGCTGACCTAGGGACCCACCAAGTGTCCTCGCATGTGCAGGACGAAGCACTTTAACTTCTTGGCCAGAATCGAGGGACAACGCCGGACCCACATGCGCCAGAGCGCCGAACACGTGTTTTACGACCCAAAGGACACGGCGAGCAGCCCGGCCACATACAGAGATAATGCGAGTTCAATATGGCGAACGAGCATACAAAACCATGAGAGAGAGGAAGGAACGGGGCAGTCGGCCNGGTATTATAGAAAAATATTAAAGCTAGATGCCCTTACTAATTACTATCTATATGTGTAGAGTGTTTCGCGAAATTTGGTTTACGAGTTCAAAAGTTTTTTGACATACACAAACAGGAAAATGAGGTCATAAGCCTGTCTACTTCAGAAATTTGTCTTAAAAAAAATGAAAATACTCAAATAAGTTTATGATTAACTAGTTTAATTAATGTCTTCTTTCTGGTTTTTTTTATTTTTTTTTACCGCTCACCAGATGTCTCTGAGTTCTAAATTATAAACATAGCATTTCGATTTCTTAATTACAGAATTAAATACCGCTAGTATAGATGCTTTATCGAAAGTAAAATCGCCTTAAAATACTTTCAGACACATTATTCTGACTATCCAAAATTTGTGTAGTCTCAGTAAAAACTCATATTTGTGTTGTTTCTTGCACTTGAGTTGTCAATTATTTTAATTATTGGTATAAATTAATTATGTTGTGTAACTGTTCGCAAATTGTTACGTGTGTGGTTTTTCTTTGTTATAAAGTATTCGCGGTAAAGTGAGCACTTTTTAAGGCCTTTATTAACCACTAATAAATACATCTTATTACAGCATCAGATGTTAACCTTTGAGAGTGGTGAAATGTATGCATTGTGTTTATTGGTCGCAGTGCAATGTTTATATAAAAAAACAGCGGGATGACAGAAATTGGGAGAAAAGAAAAATTTAGAAGGGCCTTAAAAAGTGTTCACTTTACCGTGAACAGCCGATAGTATTTTGTGGTGGCATTGAATTTTGTATTGCATTGTTGTATGAAAATTCGTCTACAATTAAGATAATGTATGATGGTGTTGCCTGTTGTAGATATATTTTATAGGTCTTTCCAGTTAGCATACGGTCTTCTTTAAATATACAAATATCTAAATTTATTTCATCGACATTCTCTCACAAACGTAGAGTAGTAACTTTGAATGACTTCTCTCCTTTCAGAATGGACATTCAGCGTGAAGGCTGTTCGCGATAAACTGAGCGCTCTTTTGAAAGTCTAGCTTAAGATCTACTTGTATGCACATCGTGTATTCCCCCGCCATCATGTAAAATTAACGTTGCAATGGACCTGATCACTTAAATCACGCGTCGCTCAAGTGAAACTGTGGAATTATAATAAACGTGAAAGTTTTACTAATTTGCTCATTCTTACAGCTACATCGTTAAAATAAACAACAGAGAGCAAAATGAAATTTTTATAATTTCGGTATTTGCTAATCTTTAACAAAGACTTTTAATCCAAAGCTAAAACATGGAACTACTTCTTCTCCGCCGTTACCATATTTACTTGTTGCATGTCAATCAGCGTGCCCGTTCAAATATGGGCAGCTAGGGGCAGTGTCATGTTTTAAAAGGTTGACTTCATTCAAAAGTGCTCAATCAACTGCGAACAACCTATAAGCCAGAGATTAGTCAAACAAACAGGCGGAGCAGAAATCACAAGCGTGGTGCGCAGACTCAAGCTGTTGTTAACACGTTTCCAGCGTGCGAGTGTGCGGAAACCAGGGCTTGAATACTGCTCATTAGTACTACCGCCCAGGAGAGAGAACAGGAAAGGGAACCAGTACGAGAGAGAGGCGGAGAGAGAGAGCTATAGAGGGCATTACTAACGCCTTGGAAACACGGGAACAGGAATACGGTGAGCGATGCAGCCCGGTGCGGATGATGGGAGGAACGGTACTTCGTGAATTATCACGTTAGCCCGCTGCCGGCTGGGAGGCGCGTGTGTCCTTGTCAGATGGCAAAGGCTACAGTTCAGAGTCCCGCTGTTGCCTCGCCGACGATTTACGTCGCTGTCGGGGATTTTGCGCGCCATTCATATCGTGATGACGCGCATAAAATAAAATTAAAGTCACTCAACACGCCTCTCAGCCATTACCCCTTCCGGGGCTTGCCGTTCTTATGAGTTAATAGTCGTGAAAAATGTTTTATTGCATTCGCTGTTTGAGCAGTTACGCACATCTCGGTAAATAAATATCTTTAGAGTACGACGTTTTGACAGAAAATATTATGAAAACAATTATATAAGACCGTATTTTTTGTTGTTTACTTTTATCGCAATAAGTGTATCCAAAGAAAAGCAAATCGTGGAAACTGTAAAAAAAACGCAGTTTCATTAAGAGGTCGGAGATAAATACAGCTATAAGAACGTACTTTAATCTGCGTATAATAAAGTCCCACTGTTACACATATAATTTGCACAGTATTGCGCACGGACGGAAACACTGCATGCCTTGTGCTTAAGAACGACGAGCCGCTAGGCGTGCAGTGTTAGTGCGCCCTTATCGCTCCCTTGCATCTGTGCCTTAATGTAAAAACGTTTTTGTGTCCATGGAATATCATGTTCTTGGACTTTTTCACTTCCCGAAGGCTCTCTTTAGCCTAGTCTATTACCATCGCCCATCCATCATCGTTACGAATTTTCAACCGATTGAGTCCATCTCACCTGACCTAGTCCATTGGACCAACGGCGCACGGAAAGTATAATACTCCCCAACACGCCGCTCAGTCAAAGACGGAAAACACCACTGTGCACACTGTACTATATTAAGCCCATAGTACTCCTTATTTTTCATAACACTAGTTGAGTGTCAAAACAGCCTGCTGGCGCGCCTTCGTAAAACCAAAGCCCGTTCTACAAACCGTTGGCCTATTAAAGCGACACCCTCAGGAGACCATTTCTCATCACGTACTACAGAGATTGCGTTTTTTGTAACCGCGAAGATCCCTTCTGGGGCCCCAAAAAATGGTCTGGCTGTGAAGGAGTCGTCCATCCTACCACCAGGTCAGCATCAAGATGGCCCTTGGTTGAAGCTTAGTCTGGGAGACAGGTTTACCTCACGACAAACCAGGCATGAGACCACCACGGAATTCACCACTATTGACTTCTGGTTATCCAGCGGTTATGCAAGAGGGAAGTCGGTTCCATTTTGCTAGAAGAGACTAGGAAACAAAAGTTCGACACACATATTAGCGCTTTACGCAGTCGTGAATCTGCTACATCTCAGATAATAGGAAATTTAAAAATACCATACAGAGTGTTTGAAACTGTTAAGTCACCCGTCTTCCTGAATATATTTTCCGCTCTTGAGGTTCAGTAGCAAGGAAGCTACAAGGGAGGGAGACACTGGCACGTGCATTAAATACTCCGCCGCCGCTACGCGCATGGCTGTTTTAACTGGGCTACAGGTTTTCATCGTACAAAATTTACTGCGCGACTTAAAAGGGAACCTTCCCCCGCCATATTAAATTCTCGATTTTTTTTTATGTATTTAAAAAAGAAAATTCCGCTAGTACCCCTATACCCAACTAACTATCGACCTTACACGGCAGCACAGAAAAGACAAGGGAACTACGAACATATAATTACGGCACAATATTAATTCTGCCAAAATTTGTCACAATCAATATTGTGACATAAATAAGATTTGTAGTTCAATCGTTACGTCTGCACTGCTGTGTAAGATCAATAACTTGTTAGGTATAGGAGAACTTTCAGCATTTTTTTTTAAACGTAAACAAGCTAGGAAAACCAAGACTGCACTTTTGGATTCGGAAAGCTCCCCTTAAGCGTTGAACTCTGTCGAAAATTTGTAGCAGAGTTCAATGCAGGGCTCTATACTAGTTTTGTAAGTAATCACCCGGAATATTTTTGGCTACAACAGACTTAAATGCCGTTTGTGGCCATGATGAAGATCTTCAAAATAGTGTTTGCAGTCGGTGTTATATGTTGAAATTGTATTCCACCCTAGATCGAAGTGTTATTTTTTTCGTCTGCAAACGGATTATGTACATGTGAGATACTGATGTTTTTTTTGTTTTGAAAACGTGCGTTACAAACAAACTGCAGCTCAGTTTGGGCGCCATGATAGACGCGTGTGGAGATAAATACATCAGGATTGCGAACGTTTTATTGGCACAAATGATTTAATGAAGATCTGGAGGAGGTGGAAGATGATAGATTTCTGGGTCGTCCTGTGACTACAAAAAGTAATGAATATGACAAAAAATAGATACTAGTAATTGTTTGCAAAGATCGTCTGAACACTCGGATGGTTACGGACATGAAGAAAATCAAAAAAAAAAAGGGGGAAAAAATGTTTGCATGAACAGTTGAACCAGACAAGTTGTGACGGAGTATGCTGCATCACCAATGTGAGTTTGTATTATGTTGTTTGATGTTAAGACTTGTTGCTTTCCCAGCTGTGCATTTGTGTTCTCTCCAGCTCTCGACTCCTGTCGTCACGTCTGCCTGCAGCGCATGACTGTTTGGCGGGTTGCAGCACATATCTGAATTGTGTGTGATTGGCTCTAGTATTTTTGATAATTAAAAACGTAGTTTATATAGAGTGCGCTGATGCCGGGTCTGAGGTCTCTGGATATGGGGGGTGTGCGTGGAGAGGTGCCGCCTGGGTAGTATAAATAGGGGTGTGGCTTAGGGGATTAGGAAGATCGTCGCTAGGTGCCTGGGAGGCTCGGCTGGAAGGAGACTGTTGCCATCGTTGGGACTCGGGTTAACACACGAGGAGATGCTGCGGGAACGTCGTCTTATGTTGTAGAAGTTAAATATAAGTTGGGACTCTGTCAATTTCTCACTGGTGCGTCGGGACTTAGAATATCTCTGCAGAAGAGAAGGAATAAGTTTTTGGCGGAAGCGCGTGGGGACTTTGCATTCGTTTGCGGGAACAGTGGATTAAATTTTTGGACGCCCGTTGTGGAACTTGGCCTCAAAAGTGGTGAAAGCGTGTTTTAGGTAGTAATAAGAAAGGTTTTGGGACTTGGATTTGTGGACACAGCTGGTGATCAGGGACGTTTGGAAAACTCAGGAGTATAAATGAGATTGTTTTGTATGACTGTGTTTGTTGTCGATATGCATGAGCACTACCTTGGGTGTACCGGTGANAAAACTCAGGAGTATAAATGAGATTGTTTTGTATGACTGTGTTTGTTGTCGATATGCATGAGCACTACCTTGGGTGTACCGGTGAGGGCAATGCCCTCCGGCTCATGCATATGGTTGTGTGTGTGTTGCTTGTGTAGTGAGTGCAAGCACTACCTACTCGTACACCTTGGGTGTACCGGTGAGGGCAACACCTTCCGGCTCAGATGTTTGTGAACTAGTGTGAAGGTGATTGTGTATGGGAAAAGGAATAATTTTGAATTGCAGTTGGGATCCTTTTCTTCTAGAGACCAAAGGCCTCGGCAANGATTGTGTATGGGAAAAGGAATAATTTTGAATTGCAGTTGGGATCCTTTTCTTCTAGAGACCAAAGGCCTCGGCAATTGTTTCAATATGAATTGTTGTTGTTTTTTTGTAATATGATATTGTGTTCAGTAATGAGTGTTTTGTCTGGGAAATCACTGGATGTTTTTAAAGAGGTTTTATTGGAATCTTAAATGTATATTGTTAATAGTTTGTCTGAAAACCAAATGGTTATATATGCTAAATCAAATTTGTATTTATATTTTTGTAAATTGAAAGAAAGGGCCAGAAGGAAAACAATATGAGACCAAAATTAAACTAAAACCAAACTAAACAGTGTTGTGGACCTTTGTGTGTACACCCACCCATTCTGGTCAGCAAGATAAAGTAACTATCAACTACTCTGTTTTGAAAGTTTTGTGATATATACTTTCCTTTCCAGTCCTCTTCCTGGAAAGTGGTAGGTAGGCGGAGGTTGGGAGGGTAGTTGTGGTATTGAAAACCCATCACAAAGTGTTCGAATTTTTTAGCGAAAAAAACACAAACTTGTGCTCGAACTATCGCCATATTCACCAGATCTAGCACCGTGTGACCTCTGTCCGTTACCCATAGTGAAAAGTGTAATGAAAGGAACGCATATTTGTCGGCCTAAGAGGTGGAGAGAAAAACGGCAGACCTGCTGAAGATGGTGACAGTTGATGAAGTGAATCACTGCTCTAAACAGTTGATGCGTGTGCAAGTGTGTGGGTATAGGGGATAGGAGCACCTTGAAGTAAATTAAAGTTATGTTGTTGTATTTCTGCCGTAAAACCACATTTTCTCTCCAGTCCTGTTACCTAATAGCCACGCAGCTGCATACAGTACACGCTACGCTCATTTCCGACATATGGATTGTAATCCTTCTGTAGCGCTCGGTGTTTTATGGTGACCGACTCTTGAGCATTGTGGATGCGTGCTGTTATGACATGATTTATGGTTCATTATCATACCTTAAAGGGGTATAGGGGCGTAAAACACAACTCAGAGTTTGGTAGAGCACAACAATAAAATATGGGGGTTCATTGAATATGTATACATTATTTAACATTACGAAATATTTAACAGCATACAGTACTTGAGAGGAGCTTTAGAAGTAATAACGGGATGCTGGCCAATTGCACTAACAGACCACACCACTTAGAAAGCTAACTGGATAGTCCCCACCTTATTCATGTTGCTGTAGGCTGAGTTGGGTGGCGGTTAGCGATGACCAGACACCCATCTCCAGGCGTCCTCTGGTCGTTGGAGGGGATTTCTGTTTGGCCTTCCGCGAGGTATTTTGGCAATCACGGCTCGTGTCCTAGTTTACTGATTGAAGGCGCAATCAGGCAGGCTGTTCAGCTAAGGCCTGAACACTTTTCATTACAGTACAAATTATAGCCCCTATCTTAATGCTTATGCGTTTTGACGCCCATAACAGTATCGTAACATTTCTACCAGGAGCATTCTGCTGCTTCTCACCAGCGATCGTGTTACTCTTGCGTGTTGTAAGAAACGTATATCTAAGAATCAATTACTATCTGGAAAAAAAAGGGGGTGGATATTTTCAAGTTGGGCCGGGAACTGTAGGTTTTGTGAGCACAAAATGGTTGTGACAGCTTATTCACCCGGTGCACGCTATGTCCAGCAGACGTCTGGGCACGCGAGTTCCATCATGCTTGCTGGTATTTAGCCCGTCACGGACCTGTATGTAGCTGAACGAGAACAGAACGGCCCGGCAGAATGTGCGTCGATCCACAAACATCCAGTCTTTAGTCTTCGGTAACGGTTGTAAGGACGCGCCACCTGGTGTTTGTGGGGTGGAGTGAAGACGTTCGGGCCGTTCTTAACATCGGGGTCTTGAGAACCGATGAGGTTGAAGCAAGGTGAGTACGGAGCAGCGTAGGAATGAAAAGGCGGGAAAACCGGGAGATCCCCCGAGGAAATCCGACGACCAGCGGCATCCTTTGGCATGATTCCCTCCAGGAGCGACCCCGCCGGGGATCGAACCCGGTTCGCCTTGGTGGGAGGCGAGCACTCTACCCACTGTGCCATCGCAGTTCCTTGATGTTTGTGAGAGATATGAGGGTATCACCAGCGCAGCTCGCGCATATCTTCCCCCCAGGCGATTTACGCCCAGCCTCCTCCTCTGAGACATACACCAAAGATGAGGTAGATGATTATCGCATTTATGCATGTCCACAACATTGACTCATCCGTTTTCACTACAACTGTCAAAGTTACACGGCCAGCAGTAAAAAAAAAAATACGTGTTTGCTTGCATTTAAATTTTCAACAGACCCAGCCTTTTAAAAATTGGTCAATTACGTTAGCTAAATAGAATNGATTGTGTATGGGAAAAGGAATAATTTTGAATTGCAGTTGGGATCCTTTTCTTCTAGAGACCAAAGGCCTCGGCACTTGTTTCAATATGAATTGTTGTTGTTTTTTTGTAATATGATATTGTGTTCAGTAATGAGTGTTTTGTCTGGGGAATTACTGGATGTTTTTAAAGATGTTTTATTGGAATCTGAAATGTATATTGTTAATGGTTTATCTGAAAACTAAATGGTTATATATGTTAAATCAAATTGTTATTTATATTTTTGTAAGTTGAAAGAAAGGGCCAGAAGGAAAAGAATATGAGACCAAAATTAAACTAAAACCAAACTAAACAGTATTTTAGACCTTTGTGTGTACACCCACCCATTCTGGTCAGCAAGATAAAGTAACTATCAATTACTCTGTTTTGAAAGTTTTGTGATAAATACTTCCCTTTCCAATCCTCTTCCTGGAAAGTGGTAGGTAGACGGAGGTTGGGAGGGTAGTTGTGGCGGTATTGAGAACCCATCACAAATTGTTCGATTTTTTTAGCGAAAAAACACAAACTTGTGTTTGAACAATCGCCATATTCACCAGATCTATCACCGTGTGACTTCTGTCCGTTACCCATAGTGAAAGGTGTATTGAAAGGAACGCATATTTGTCTGCCTAAGAGGCGGAAAGAAAAACGGCAGACCTGCTGAAGATGGTGACAGTTGATGAGGTGCATCACTGCTCTAAGCAGTTGATGCGTGTGCAAGTGTGTGGGTATACGAGATAGGAGCACCTTGGAGTAAATTAAATTTACGTTGTTGTATTTCTGCCGTAAAACCACATTTTCTCACAAGTCCTGTTACTTTATAGCCACGCAGCTGCATCCAGTACACGCTACGCTCATTTCCGACATATGGATTGTAATCCTTCTGTAGCGCTCGGTGTTTTATGGTGACCGACTCTTGAGCATTGTGAGTGCGTGCTGTTATGATATGACTTATGGTTCATTATCATACCTTAAAGGGGTATAGGGGGCGTAAAACACAACTCAGAGTTAGGTAGAGCACAACAATAAAATATGGGGGTTCATTGAATATGTATACATTATTTAACATTACGAAATATTTAACAGCATACAGTACTTGAGAGGAGCTTTAGAAGTAATAACGGGATGCTGGCCAATTAAACTAAGAGACCACGCCACTTAGAAAGCTAACTAGATAGTCCCCACCTTATTCATGTTGCTGTAGGCTGAGTTTAGTGGCGGTTAGCGATGACCAGACATCCATCTCCAGACGTCCTCTGGTCGTTGGAGGGGATTTCTGTTTTGCCTTTCGCGAGGTATTTCGGCAATCACGGCTCGTGTCCTAGTTTACTGATTGAAGGCGCAATCAGGCAGGCTGTTCATCTAAGGCTTGATCACAGTTCATAACAGTACAAATTATAGCCCCTATCTTCATGCTTATGCGTTTTGACGCCCATAACAGTATCGTAACATTTCTACCAGGAGTATTCTGCTACTTCTCACCAGCTATCGTGTTACTCTTGCGTGTTGTAAGAAACGTATATCTAAGAATCAATTACTATCTGAAAAAAAAAGAGGGTGGATATTTTCAAGTTGAGCCGGGAACTGTGGGTTTTGTGAGTACAAAATGGTTGTGACATCTGATTCACCCGGTGCATGCAATGTCCAGCAGACGTCTGGGTACGCGAGCTCCATCATGCTTGCTGGTATTTAGCCCGTCACGGACCTGTATGCAGCTGAACGAAAACAGAACGGCCCGGCATCATGTGCGTCGATCCACAAACATCCAGTCTTTAGTCTTCGGTAACGGTTGTAAGGACGCGCCACCTGGTGTTTGTGGGGTGGAGTGAAGACGTTCGGGCCGTTCTTAACATCGGGGTCTTGAGAACCGATGAGGTTGAAGCAAGGTGAGTACGGAGCAGCGTAGGAATGAAAAGGCGGGAAAACCGGGAGATCCCCCGAGGAAATCCGACGACCAGCGGCATCCTTTGGCATGATTCCCTCCAGGAGCGACCCCGCCGGGGATCGAACCCGGTTCGCCTTGGTGGGAGGCGAGCACTCTACCCACTGTGCCATCGCAGTTCCTTGATGTTTGTGAGAGATATGAGGGTATCACCAGCGCAGCTCGCGCATATCTTCCCCCCAGGCGATTTACGCCCAGTCTCCTCCTCTGAGACATACACCAAAGATGAGGTAGATGATTATCGCATTTATGTATGTCCACAACATTGACTCATCCGTTTTCACTACAACTTTCAAAGTTACATGGCCAGCAGTAAAAAAAAACGTGTTTGCTTGCATTTAAATTTTCAACAGACCCAGCCTTTTAAAAATTGGTCAATTACGTTAGCTAAATAGAATATATTTTACTACTCGTCCACGGTTAGTTCCAACTGTTCTGAAGCCCTGCTTAAGTTCTACTTACAGGATATTCCTCAGCCTCATGCAAGCAAAGCTTAGAAAATTATAACAGAGGGCCAACGAACCGAAATCGTGCGCGCACAGTGTAATGCTATTTTGAATAAGAACTACTTCTTATTAGGCATTACCACACCTACATTATCTGTCTTTATTCATATTAGTTATGAATGAGATTATATAACTTATACGTAAAATATAAGTAAAAGTTCTATTTCACCAAAAATAAGGTAATTTCATGTCAAGACGTGTATAAAACGCTTGTCATACATGCCATATTTAGGAAGCCACCAAACACGTCCACGTCATACATGGGGTGTTTTTTCAAATGTTTGATTCAAAAAGTGGAATTAACCGCGTACAGACTATATCGGGAAAATATGTGAACTACACGAGGTCACGCTATTCTCTTCCTTCCCTCTTCTCTTGCTCATCTATTCCTCATCCAGGATAAGATAAAGGGACCGGCTGCAAGCGCCAGGTCTCGCAGTGACCATAAGTTGTGGCACAGTGTTGACCAATTTGCGTTGCCGTGGTGATGCTTCCGTGCGAGCTGGTGTCAGTAGAAGCTCCTTAGATTGACGTCGACGTGCGTACACGCGCTCGTGCAGACAACTAGAGGACCTTCCGCACGATCAAAGTTTATTTCAAATTGTCTTCCAATTTATTGGATTCAATTACNATTTATTGGATTTAATTCCTTGAATACTGTGTGACGTCACTCGGACGTCATAATTGCGGCTCAAATTCCTTCAAAAATGTATATTTATAACATGTTATATATTTTCTTAAATAAAATTTTCCTGCTTGCACTTAGAATTATTAAAACAGTATAAAAATAATATATACTTTCTTAATACAGTAATTTATGCTCATTTAAGATACACAAATATTGGTATGTAATTATTTTATGGAAAGTAAGAAAAAAATGTTTGTTTTTTTATTTTAACAAATAATTTTTGAAAATTGTACAATTTGTAAAATTTAAACAAATTTACTAAAGATAATAATATTTTTTTTACTGGAGTATTTGCAAAAAATGTTTACCATGTCTACAGCTGAATGTGTGAAAAGCCTTTTAAAACTTTGAAATAATAATACAATTTATATTGAATTAAATTTATTGAATTCCCGCACTCGCTGTCATTCTTCTCCTCTCAACAACTACAAAATGTGTGCAAACATCCCCGACCACTACTTACGTAAACAGTGTTCTGGCCTCAATTCCTATCCATGTTATTTTTGACAGCGCTACTGGCAGAAAAGCAGGCTACTGTGCAGCTCGTAATAGTATTCCACCTCGATTTTCCNTGTTATTTTTGACAGCGCTACTGGCAGAAAAGCAGGCTACTGTGCAGCTCGTAATAGTATTCCACCTCGATTTTCCCTCGACAGACTTGGTCAGACATTCTGTTGCTCACAGGGGCAGCGGTAGCTGAGTGGTTAGACTGCTCGCCTCCCACCAAGGCGAGCCGGGTTCAATCCCCGGCTGAGTCACACCCGGATTTTCGCAAGTGGGAATCGTCCCGGTCGGCGGGTTTTCTCGGGGATCTCCTGTTTCCCCCACCCTTTCATTCCAGCGCTGATTCATACTCACCTCACTTCACTCTCATCGGCTCTCGAGACCTCGTTGTTTAGTGCTGTTCAAATCTCTCTNCGCTGATTCATACTCACCTCACTTCACTCTCATCGGCTCTCGAGACCTCGTTGTTTAGTGCTGTTCAAATCTCTCTACTCTATTCTGCTGCTCACAGAAGAACTGGTTACGGGAGAAATGTGTTGACGCCTTCTTGAGGAGGAGTAAACGTGCAAATTAGTTTATTCCACGACGACTTACCCGTCGGCGAGTGGTAAACGAGGAAGGAAGGAGGAGGAATGCNAACGTGCAAATTAGTTTATTCCACGACGACTTACCCGTCGGCGAGTGGTAAACGAGGAAGGAAGGAGGAGGAATGCGAGAGTTTCGCAGACGGCACGAGGTCTGGGAATGGCGCAGCGGTGCGCACCAAGGCCTGCAACTTCCGTCGTCAACGGGGAGCCACCGGAAGTCTGCGGGGCCCCGGAGGCACGGGACCTTGGAGGGAGGTGGAGAGTGCGCTTACACGGTGACTCCGCGCGCGCAAGGCACGCGTCTCTCGCTTGTAATTAAACCATCTCCCGGCAAACGCACTAATTAGTATATTAGACCCCCAACTCCAACTCGTGTGCCCAAGTTTTAATGACGGGAAGGGGGGTTTGCCGCCTGGCGCGCGAAATGGGGGCGAAAGCGAGCCCCTACCCTATTCCATGGGTGAGGGCATTCTAATTTTGTTCCAACACCGCCCCAGGTTACCTCTTTAAGGTACAGCACCTGAAGGATTAAGCGCCAGCGTTGAGAAAACGCATCGACGTGGGAAGGGGGGGGGAGGGTTGTAACAATCGAGTAATTTCCTAGTGCATAAAATTATTATGTTATACATTTGTTGCAGACTGGCAGTAACACGTTCTGTTTCCACCCGACTATCTATCTGAGAATACATACGAAGCAAGCTTTAGTGAAATAGTGTATAAGTCCATTTGCGGTGTAGAGTATAATATTTCATGGTGTTATGGTTTTTTCCAAGATAATTATTTTGCTACGATTTTCGTATCAAGTTATTATTACTCTATGTGACGTTGCTATTGGCATGCGAATTTAATTTTCGTTATTACGTGTTACGTACAAATTTAATTTAATAATATGCTAGTTTTAATGTATATGATATAAATCAATGACCATCTGTTGTTTCAATTTTGATATATGTTTAAAAGGTTTTATTTATTTTGACGTGTAATTTTACGCAGTTTTAAAGGTTTTCTTTTTATTTTTATTTAAATTGATGTATATTTATTATTTTAAGAAATTTGCAGCCCTGACCGCACGTAGTTTTTTAATCGTACATTTTTGAATGCAACTCCGAGTTAAGCCCTATATTGGCCAGGTTAATTTAAATTTTCATTGTTTTAATGAAAGTTTTACATGTAGCTGGAAGAAGAGTATTCTTAAATGACTGGAGTGCTAAATTGGTTTTAATGTCATCAGCAATGTTGAGGAACAAAAGAATAGGGCCACAGATGGAATTAAATTTAAACTCGGCAAATTGAAATTGTTTTTCGGCCTACAGAAGACTTGGCACCCGGAGCTGGTACCAACCTAATGACTCCGACCTTGTTTGACTTGTTCCGTCTACAGACCTAATGTATCTGCAGAGGTATAGTGTTTATTTTATGTTGCCAAGAGATAATTCCTGTTAACTATCATCAAACATTTTATAACTAGTATCTGGTGATCTCTAACAAGCTATTTAAACTTTTCTCCGTCATTTGCCTATACATNATCAAACATTTTATAACTAGTATCTGGTGATCTCTAACAAGCTATTTAAACTTTTCTCCGTCATTTGCCTATACATTTCTCAGTGTAAAGTGTAATCCTGTTCTACCGATAAGAATCTGAGCCAACCAATTTTTTTTTTAATTTCATTTTAATTAAGTTGTGATAACGTTTTTTGTTGACACTATAAAGTAAAACTAATTTCTACGGAGCCAGTCTGCCATACTCTTTGAATTTAATTTTTTTTTTTTAAATTCAGATCGTTAATTTATTTTAATGATGCACATCTTGTAATAATTCTAAACTTGATGAAATGTANTCAAACATTTTATAACTAGTATCTGGTGATCTCTAACAAGCTATTTAAACTTTTCTCCGTCATTTGCCTATACATCTCTCAGTGTAAAGTGTAATCATGTTCTACCGATAAGAATCTGAGCCAACCAATTTTTTTTTTTAATTTCATTTTAATTAAGTTGTGATAACGTTTTTTGTTGGCACTATAAAGTAAAACTAATTTCTACGGAGCCAGTCTGCCATACTCTTTAAATTTAATATTTTTTTTTAAATTCAGATCGTTAATTTATTTTAATGATGCACATCTTGTAATAATTCTAAACTTGATGAAATGTATTAAAAGCTTCTCTACATAATTTTGGCTATCAGTAAATGTTGCTCTGCCAGATGTGTAGATGTATTTGTTTTTTGTAGTTTTGGCTGCAGTTTGATACATATGACAAGGGTATTTAAAATTTTAGTATCTTCTTGTTAAGTGTATTTTTTTCGCGTGCAAGTGTGTTGTAAAGTCCGGGCCATAGTACGTACGTTAAAGTGCAACATAATCAAGGGGCATAAAAATTACTAGAGAAAAATTACAAAAATGTACAGTGGCGCCAGTACCGTGGGGCGTCCGAAAGTTTTACGGCGGTTACGTAAAGCTTTTCTGAAACCCTGATAAGTTCTACTTTCAAGATTTTACTCTACCAACACGCATTCATACTGAATATGTCAAAACTTCACACGATACACGTCATGGCATGCTGTTGCCCAATATCGTGAGAGAACTAATTTGCGGACCGTCGGGTTGCGATAAGATGTATGTGCTTCTTAGTTTTTTGGAGGAAACGAATGGTATNTACCGTGGGGCGTCCGAAAGTTTTACGGCGGTTACGTAAAGCTTTTCTGAAACCCTGATAAGTTCTACTTTCAAGATTTTACTCTACCAACACGCATTCATACTGAAGATGTCAAAACTCCACACGATACACGTCATGGCATGCTGTTGCCCAATATCGTGAGAGAACTAATTTGCGGACCGTCGGGTTGCGATAAGATGTATGTGCTTCTTAGTTTTTTGGAGGAAACGAATGGTCTTATGTTCGAGAACGTGTACCTGTACGCCAAATTGCTCCAGCAACCGAAATACTAGCATTTGGCACATTTACTGCATGCTGTGGAAGGCCTACGCTTTTTCCCTTGCAGCGCTAATGAAGCCATGGTGCCACCGAGCGAAGCATTGCCAAACTCGGTTTTTATTTTCGATGATGTGGCATGTGATAAACTGACTTGTTTTCAAGTGTACTTTAGCATGGGGTGGCATGCGAATGTTGACCGTGTGTACTTGAGCCAAACTTATTCGTGCATGCCTAAACAGTTACTATGCCGTAATGTGGATTTCCTCGTGTTGTTTAGAATGGACGGTACGAAATTTCGGCATGCGTACGATGACCACGGCATGCGTACGATGACGTTCGCAGAGTGTAAGGATGAGTTATTTGTGATGGAACAAGGAGTACTGCATATTGTTGATCGATAAGGATTCACCAGTACCTACATAAGGGAAGGAACAGGCGTGGCTTCTGTCAGTTTATAGTAAGATGCCATCTATGTCTCACAATACAATTTCCAAGTTCGAACATGGTCTACTTTCTGATGATGATGGAAATGAGTTAATGGAAACTCGCCTCGCTTCTGTTCACAGGGGCCAGTCGCGTCTTGGGTAAAAGATGGAGATCGTGAAAAATCAAGTGGTGGAAGATTTGGTAGCTGCCGACCGGCACATAGGGGGTGTGGAGTCACGGATAATAGACCTGATCAACGTGCCGAATGCGCAGACACGGGAAGTATTAAAGGCTCTTTAAAATATGTTAAAGTCCAAACTGGTTGCAAAAACCGATGTTGCGAGGCATAGCAAGAAACTGCTGGATGCATGCATCGACCGACTAGAAATAATCTAAAATTCACTTTCCCCAACTCGAGAGTGAATATGTGTATATACACGTGTGGTTTTGTGTTTATTTCATTCTATGAATTATGGTGGCACGAACCGAACTGACGACTAAGCTGCAGTGGGCTATCGAAGCTGTTCACGCGAAATATCTACTCGCGAAACGTTACAAACTGGCTCTCTAGAATCGAAGGGAAGAGGCTTACAAGCCGATAACCAGCCGTCTCGACGAACTTGGTCGACAATGTCTGGAGAAAGCTTTGCCTCGGCAGGATATCAAACACGAAATCAAGTTGCAAGGATCTACCCCTACGCAAAAAAACGGAAAAGAAGTCAGAACTGCCCGAATCGGAAGGGGTCATCACTAGCGACGAAGGTGATCTTCCCCTGATCGATTTACTGCGTGCACGCGAACGGAAACGAGCACGGGAGCGCGGATCCGAGGTGGGCACCCTGGTCGGGCACTACATCACTTCCTACTCCGATCGGAACGGCGACAAGACATACGGTCTGCGACACCACGATGAAAAATGGTTTCTCGGAAACAAGAAAGTGATGTTTTTTTCTAGGAGATGTGATGCAGATCGGCAAATGCAAGGAGAAAATGACGCATGGTCTTTCCGAACTTTTGTTTTGTAGGTGTCCCGTACACTACAACTAATCGGATTTGCACAAGTACCGCTGCCTGCTACAATTCAGTAGTGCTCATTACACGAACGATAACCCCTCAATGCGGAGATTTAAGGACACAACCCATGGAAGATTCGGCATTATCGCCAGACTGTTTCCGGGATTTGTCGAAGCTATTGTATGGGGTCTGCTGCTGTAGAAGATTGACACCAAATACAAGATAGACTTTGTGTTTTGGGACGATCCGAACAAAGTCGTCGGTAGCCTACGGCTACAGGTCGCTTCGCAGTCTGCGGGCAACCAGTCGTCACACACCATTGAGATAATATCCATCATCGAATAACTTGTCGAGGCTGGCTACGTCGTGCAATGACGATATATGCCACATCTGGGGAATTGCACAGGTTAGCCAGAAGGAATTATCCTCAGAGAAAGTATTTCACGAAAGGGCTGGACGATACTTTCCAATCTGACCTGATAGAAATCCAAGTCCTTGCTCGTGCGAATAAAGGCCACCGCTGCATTTTGAACATAATATACACGTTTTTCAAGTATGCCTGTGTCAGACCGCTTAAATCGAAGAATGCACATGACGTCACAGACGTGATGGCGAATGTGTTGAGCGAAGGAATCATACCGAAAAATCTCCACACCGACGATGGTAAAGAATATTTTAATGCTACTTTACATGCACTGATGAAAAGGTAGGGCTTAAATCACTAATTCCACGTACTCTGGACTCAAGGCTAGCATCGGCGGGCGTTTTCACTGGACTCTTAGAGCCAAATTGTGGAGACATTTCACGGTGAACGGAAACTACTAGTGGCTTGAGCTACTACCGAAACTCGTTCGCGAGTATAAATCTACCATTCATTCTACCCCTTACATGAAGCCCGAAGATGTCAAGGACGACCCCCTGCTTTGGTCCGTTTATGCTATTCCGACGAGAAGGGACCCGCGCAAGCCTTAATCCAAGATCGATGACGTAGTGCGCATCTCCAAACAGGGTGGCATTTTCCACAAGGCCTATCTTCACAACTGGTCGGCAGAATTGTACAAGGTGATTCTCATACGGCAATGGTACCAGCGCATGTATTACCTCGAGGACCTACGAGGCGAACCCATTGTCGGAGGCTTTTACGCAGAGGAGATCCAGCCTACGAAGTTTCTAAATGTTTATTTCGAGGAAAATGTGCTGTAATGGCATAATGGACGCATGTAAGAGAGGTGGCTCGGACACTCGAAACATGACTACTCCATGATAGATGAGAAGGACATTCCCTGAAATAGTACTTATCAATTTTTCTACTAATATAATATATGTATTCTTAAGTATATTGTTTTATGCCTGTTTACCTTAATTTGGATTATTTTATTCTTGCACTTGCCTGTCCTTATACACAATATTGAGTTGGAGGTGGCTATCTCTGTGCAGGTGCAGACCTGTGAAAATGCTAACACAGCTCTTCCCATGTGCATGTTAACTTAGGATCTGATATCTTGTATTTTGTGAAAACGACCTGGAAGCACATACACATGCACGCGTGCAGTTACCTGACACAGTGCAGGTACAACTTGTGAAAATGCTAACATAGCCCTTGTCATGCAAGCACAGATTTTTTTTAAACTTTGACACGTTCAACTTCCCTGCCTTTACATGCCTGCTCGCAAACTCAACTCCAGTAACCTAAATAGAAAAAATGTAATAAAAATGTGTTTTATTTTTAAGGTACCCCTTTTCATGATATTTTTAAAAATAAAATATATACTTGAAAACAATTATGATTACATGAAAAATAATTCTTATTGCTGGTCTGTATAAGTCTCGGATAGTCAAAAAAGTTTATAAAAAAACATTACTACGCATTAGCATAATCTCGTCAAAATATTTATTTATCCCTGCAAATTAATACTATTACTTCTTTTGATCCCTTGTCTCAGCGCATGTCCTGATAGTCGAGTGGTCTAAGGCGTCTGCATTCCGACCCAGGGTTCAGCAGATAGATCCCGCCCTCCTACAGACGATATCTTGAACTCTACGAACATTAAATAAAAAGCAACATTTTCTAGTGGCTAACTCTAGAACAAACATGGTGGCTGTCGCGAGAACGACACCAGTGCATTCTAGCTGCTGTGTCCATAAACAAATATGGTGGTCGAACGACTGACGCACCCCCTTGCAACAGCTGATGTAATCAAGATACAATATGACAGAGAATATGGTGAATGGCAGAAACAAAATCGAAACTGGGAATGAAATGGTGGATGGATACGAGAGCTATGATGTGATCCAAGATGGCGGCTGTGATGTAATTCGATATGGTGGCTGTGACATCATCCAAGATGGCATATCCAAGATAGCAGCAGATCTGCAGCCCCTATTCCTTGTCTTTGAATCGTCTATACATATCTACTATATTCGTGGCAAGATGGAATCGAGTCACTTTTATTACAACTGCAGGAGCACCAATTCTGCTGATCTCTGTAATCTGACCTACCACAGTCTTAAGTACCTGCTATACCAGATATTCCCACAGATTAGCAAATTGACTTTGTTCTAATTGAAGTTTCTTAATTGATATGATGTTTGCAGGGAATTGTGTTCTTTTGAGCAGTTATGCCAACATTATTGTGTCTATTTAGGGAATGTAATGTGTTGTTGATCATCTGCAGGGTTCTTGTAAGTTCCTGATAAATTAAATTTCGAAACAATTAAACTATATAGTTATATAGTGTGAATTTTCGTCTCACAGGGCAAAATATTTCCATAGAAATGTAGCCAGCAATAATCTCGGGTGTTGTCCTCAGAATAACTTATTACAACCAACGAACTACGAACTTGGTTCCCCATTCCATGGTATAAACCATTTGCATACCATAGCTGTTGCCAACTTCCACAAACAATCTAAATGGCCCTGACCCTGTCTGTGTAAATAGCCGGTCATACGGCTCCTCCACGTAAAGCAAATCCACTATCGCTGATACAGTGACTTAACGGGTTAAAATGGCCGGTGGGTACTGGGAAGGGACTTCNGTTAGATGAGAAGGACATTCTGAAATAGTACTTATAAATTTTTCTATTAATATAAGATGTGTATTCTTAAAAACATTTTTTTAATGTCTGTTTGCCTTAATTTGGATTATTTTATTCTTGCACTTGCCTGTCCTTATACACAATATTGAGTTGGAGGTAGCTATCTCTGTGCAGGTGCAGACCTCTGAAAATGCTAACACAGCTCTTCCCGTGTGCATGTTAACTTAGGATCTGATATCTTGTATTTTGTGAAAACGACCTGGAAGCACATACACATGCACGCGTGCAGTTACCTGACACAGTGCAGGTACAACTTGTGAAAATGCTAACATAGCCCTTGTCATGCAAGCACAGATTTTTTTTAAACTTTGACAAGTTCAGCTTCCCTGCCTGTCCATGCATGCTCGCAAACTCAACCCCAGTAACCTAAATGAAAAAAAAAATGTAATGAAAATGTGTTTTATTTCTAAGGTACACCTTTTCATTATATTTTTAAAAATAAAATATATACTTGAAAAAAATTATGACTACATGAAAAATAATTCTTATTGCTGGTCTGTATAAGTCTCGGATAGTCAAAAAACGTATATAAAAAGTATTACCATGCATTTGAATAATCTCGACAAAATATTTATTTATCCCAGCAAATGCCCCAGGGTTCAGCAGATCGATCCCGCCCTCCTACAGACGTTATTTTGAACTCTACGAACATTAAATAAAAAGCAACACTTTCTAGTGGCTAACTCTAGAACAAACATGGCGGTTGTCACGAGAACGACACCAGTGCATTCTAGCTGCTGTGTCCATAAACAAATATGGTGGTCGAACGACTGACGCACCCCCTTGCATCAGCTGATCTAATCAAAATACAATAGGCCAGAGAATATGGTGGATGGCAAAAACAAAATCACAGCTGAAAACGAAACTGTGGATGGATACGAGAGCTGTGATTCGAGATTGTGGCTGTGACATCATCCAAGAGGGCTAGTGTAATGTCATCAAAAATAGGGTATCCAATATTGAGGCTGTGGTATATCCAAGATGGCGGCAGATCTGCAGCCCCTATCCCTTGTCTTTGAATTGTCTATATTCGTGGCTACATGGAATCGAGTCACCTTTATTGCAACTACAGGAGCACCAATTCTGCTGATCTCTGTAATCTGACCTACCACAGTCTTAATAGGACCTGCTATACCAGATATTCCCACTGATTGCCAAATTGACTTTGTTCTAATTGAAGTTTCTTAATTGATGTGATGTTTGCAGGGAATTGTGATCTTTTGAGCAATTATGCAAAAATTATTGTGTTTATTTAGGGAATTGAATGTGTTTTTGATCATCTGCAGGGCTCTTGTAAGTTCCTAATAAATTAAATTTCGAAACAATAAAACTATATAGTTATATAGTGCGATTTTTTGTCTCACAAGGCAAAATATTTACATTTACATGTAGCCAGAAATAATCTCGGGTATTGTCCTCAGTGTAGTTTATTACAACCAACGAACTACGAACTTGGTTCCCCATTCCATGGTATAAACCATTTGCAGACCGTAGCTGTTGCTAACTTCCACAAACAAGCTAAATGGCACTGACCCTCTCTGTGTAAATAGCCGGTAATACGGCTCCTCCGCGTAAAGCAAATCCACTATCGCTGATACAGTGACTTAACGGGTTAAAATGGCCGGTGGGTACTGGGAAGGGACTTCGCTACTATTCGCCTAGAATGCGAATGTAAATATCTAAGGATCCTCCTTCTTAGGGACTTGTAGCCTTAGGCTACATATTCTTTCATTGCTGGCCTGCGTGTGATTCTCTCAGCAGCACGGGGAATTTGTACTACTGCACGTCCGTTGTTATTGAGATATCGGAACCCGCCCTTGTGTCGCTCACAGTCATGCATTCTGGAAACTCAGCCGGGTCGCCCCTAGCGTGCTGAATTATTTCACTTGTGAGCTGCATACTTATCGACCGTACATGGCAGTTATCCTGTTATCCAACGGACGTCTCCAAGTGAGCGTAGGTGGTTAATGTACACAGCTAAGCCAACGTAAATATTTGCAGTAGGGATTAATATAATCATTAGCCAGAATTGGGAATGAAAATCGAATTCAATTTACGTCTTGCGTAGCTCTCTGTAACTCAGATTTAAGTAAATTGCAGACTGCCAAGTAAATTTAACATCAAACATGCTAAACCATTTTCTGAAACTCCCGTCAAATATTTCCTCAAGGAAACACTTCTTAGATTAACAAAAGTACAGTTAAAATATAGCCAACATCCACCGAATTCTGCATTATACACGTGCTTGAGGAAGCTTTGAATCTCAAGAACGCCACTTTTCAAAGTGTTATGATTACTTAATTCACTACGCAAGAGACAACCTTCCCTGGTTAATTGAAACGCGTGAAATAGACTCGATATTAATGGGGACACCCGAATTTCGCGAATAGATTTCCAGACCAGTTGTATTTCGTAACACTTTAGTTCAGGTCCACTTTCGTGATTGAACGGTTCCCCTACAACGCGTCTTTGGTGTCTGCCAGCGAGTCGCAGATCTGCACTATCGGAGTTATTCAATTATGATAGGCCAGCCAAGTAAGAAAATATATTCTCACAAACACTCGCCGTTAATTAGCATAACAAAACTGTGGATACGCCCGTAGCGTATTTAAATCTAGCATAAGCGGAAATATTTTCGTGAATTTACGGGGATCCTTAGGCATTAAATACAGTTTAAAAAAGAATTAAATATTCAGGTAGGGTCCAGTTATCACTTCAGAAGATATCAGGGATCAAAAATTAAAACCCGGCTTAAAATGTATTCCTTCATTTTGATTCAGACTTTTTCCATCGTCTGTGGTACGAAATTTTTTGATGTCGCTTCAGTTGAGGATGTGTTATGTCCATATTTTCCTTTCGTTGTAGAGTGGTCGGTCAAGCTATCGTCCTCAAAACTACTCTGCGCAACTCGACAGAAGAAGGTTGTCTACTGTCAGAGTAAGACAAGCGAACTGCCTTTGTTCACCAGCTTGCAGGGGAACTTTGCGGAAGGGGCAGCTTCTGCTTTGATCGGAACTGCTTGTGATGTCTTTCATTGTCTGTTCATTGAAAANAGGGGCAGCTTCTGCTTTGATCGGAACTGCTTGTGATGTCTTTCATTGTCTGTTCATTGAAAAACCAACGAAGGCTATTTTTAGGTTTGTACCTCTTCGCCACACGAGTAAATAAAGAAAATCTCGTGAGAGTTTTCCTTTCTTAACTCTCCGAAGACAAAATTTTTAAAAAAAAACCCGATATTATAAAGTAATTTACACCAAAAATGAGTTATATTTCTAACAACCGTAATTAACTTTTCCATTCAATGTTTTACCAATTTTATTTGTGTTACTTTAAAGACATAAGTTAGAGTAAATTACACAAAAAAAAAAGTTATTTCTTCAACGTATAATACTGTGTTATTAATGAACTTGGACAATATGAAAAACATTTATCGAAGTATCACCCTCATTTACATCCTGAAGTAAGCGGTGTTCGTGCATAAATCTCACATAGTTCCTATAAAGCGAATTCCCATATACAATATTATTTTTTGACCAAATTTTTTTAGTCTTGTTGCTTTTCTTGAGTACTGTGGCATTAAACGTAAATATTGTTTGAATTATAGTGACAGTTGTCTAACTGAATCATTCAGAATTTTATGTAATTGTGCAAATAAATAGGAAATAGGATAAGCGAAGAAAACCACAAAACATGAAACGAGACGTTAAAAAAAATAATTACACAAACATGCAAAACAAATAAAAATATATAATATAGATTTCTTCTCACAATAAATACTGAAAAAAATCCGAAATTAATAGTAAAGTTGTCATAAACCAGCCAAAAATAGGATAAAAATTACACCGACAAAAACTCGATAAGACAAAAATTGTATCACCAAAAACCAAATTTCAAACTACTCATGTTCACAAATAATCTGTAACAATCACACACTCTCCATTTGGATGTATTCCATATCTTGTTGCAATTTTTTTTTGTATTCGTGGACATAAAATTCACACGTTCTGTGCGAACTCCGACATAGTTAGAACTTCAAATTCTTTGTTATAATATTTTTTTTCGGTTCTTTCTTCTTTGTTGTCTATAATTTTGTACTTTATCATAGATTTTCGTTGATTTTCGATTACTGGATTACTTATATACAAAATTTTTTCTCTAATATCAGTAATTAAGGATTTTTTTCAGCTTCTTTGCTGTTTTTGGCATGGCTACAGCGTTCAATATTTTCTTCATATATTGTGTAGTTTTTTTTTAATTTGGTCCATTTTTTAAGCCACTAATGTAATGGGGAAACTATTATATAATTTTGAATGCAGTATACCGAACATAAGTGCATATTGACCTTAGGAAAACATATATGGAGTCGAAGCCTAGAAACCCCCTAATAACTAGCGGCGATGCAGCATTGCAACCGTAAACTAAATCTTGAAGGCAATACTAACCAATTCATATTACTATTAATTACTTCATTTCTTTGTATCCTCAGAGGATATTAAATATCGTGTTATAAATATTTAGGAGGCGGAGAACGTTGGTATTAAAGAAATGCAGCGGCGTTTTTCTGGAATGAGAAATGAAAAATTACTTATAAAAATCCACTCCCGATGCAGTCTGCCAGTGTCCAACCCGCGACCTCCCGAATCCACTACAACTACTTAGTTTTCGGCAGAAAAACTACATGAAATGGTTCTTGTGAGCACTATTGAAAACTTCAGCAAATGTTGTGCCCATATATTTATATTGCATATCAATGCAAGAGTTTATCGTAAATTATTATTTTATCACTTTGGAAATTTTTCTATGTAATATGAAAACACACTTAAAATGTATGTAGTAGGAAAATGCTGAAAGCGATAATATATGCTTTGTACAGTTTCCTGGTGCGAAGAAAATGTTTTTTTGAAATCTGTACGTTGGCATCATTCTACTTTGTAATGATCTTGTCGGGATATTAAATATTTTTCACTTATGAAATCCTTATATGGGTTTATTTGTTGGTATCGATTTCAAAAAAATATTTTCACCATTTCTCTTTCAGTTTATAGTTAACGAGCAAGAACGAACAAGAACAGATTATAATTTATGTAGGGTACTGAAATATGTAGAAAAACTAGCATGTTGACGCTCCCCGCGTCCATGCATTTTTGGCCGTCAGAACACACGCGCTAGCGAAGCCTGCCGGCGGTCAACNGATATCGGAACCCGCCCTTGAGTCGCTCACAGTCATGCATTCTGGAAACTCAGCCGGGTCGCCCCTAGCGTGCTGAATTATTTCACCGGTGAGATGCATACTTATCGACCGTACATGGCAGTTATCCTTTTACCCAACGGACGTCTCCAAGCGAAGCATAGGTGGTTAAAATACACAGCTAAGCCAACGTCAATAGTTTCAGTAGGGATTAATATAATCATTAGCCAGAATTGGGAATGAAAATCGAATTCAATTTACGTCTTGCGTTGCTCTCTGTACCTCAGATTTAAGTAAATTGCAGACCGCCAAGTAAATTTAACATCAAACATGCTAAACCATTTTCTGAAACTCCCGTCAAATATTTCCTCAAGGAAACACTTCTCAGATTAACAAAAGTACAGTTAAAATATAGCCAACATCCACCGAATTCTGCATTATACACGTGCTTGAGGAAGCTTTGAATCTCAAGAATGACACTTTTCAAAGTGTTATGATTACTTAATCCACTACGCAAGAGACAACCTTCCCTGGTTAATTGAAACGCGTGAAATAGACTCGATATTAATGGGGACACCCGAATTTCGCGAAAAGATTTCCAGACCAGTTGCANCAGACCAGTTGTATTTCGTAACACTTTAGTTCAGGTCCACTTTCGTGATTGAACGGTTCCCCTACAACGCGTCTTTGGTGTCTGCCAGCGAGTCGCAGATCTGCACTATCGGAGTTATTCAATTATGATAGGCCAGCCAAGTAAGAAAATATATTCTCACAAACACTCGCCGTTAATTAGCATAACAAAACTGTGGATACGCCCGTAGCGTATTTAAATCTAGCATAAGCGGAAATATTTTCGTGAATTTACGGGGATCCTTAGGCATTAAATACAGTTTAAAAAAGAATTAAATATTCAGGTAGGGTCCAGTTATCACTTCAGAAGATATCAGGGATCAAAAATTCAAACCCGGCTTTAAATGTATTCCTTCATTTTGATTCAGACTTTTTCCATCGTCTGTGGTACGAAATTTTTTTATGTCGCCTCAGTTGAGGATATGTTATGTCCATATTTTCCTTTCGTAGTAGAATGGTCGGTCAAGCTATCGTCCTCAGAACTACTCTGCCCAACTCGACAGAAGAAGGTTGTCTACTGTCAGAGTAAGACAAGCGAACTGCCTTTGTTCACCAGCTTGCAGGGGAACTTTGCGGAGGGCGCAGCTTCTGCTTTGATCGGAACTGCTTGTGATGTCTTTCATTGTCTGTTCATTGAAAAACCAACGAAGGCTATTTTTAGGTTTGTACCTCTTCGCCACACGAGTAAATAAAGAAAATCTCGTGAGAGTTTTCCTTTCTTAACTTTCCGAAGACAAAATTTAAAAAACCGATATTATAAAGTAATTTACATCAAAAAATGAGTAGTATTTCTAACCACCGTAATTAACTTTTCCTTTCAATGTTTCGCTAATTTTGTTTACGTTACTTTAAAGACATGAGTTAGAGTAAATTATACAAAAAAAAAGACATTTCTTCAATGTATAATACTCTGTTATTAATGAACTTGGACAATATGAAAAACATTTCTCGAAATATTACCATAATTTACATCCTTAAGTAAGCGGTGTTCTTACATAAATCTCATATTGTTCCTATAAAGCGAATTCCCATATACGATGTTATTTTTCGACCATATTTTTTTAGTCTTGTTGCTTTTCTTGAGTACTAAGGCATTAAACGTAAATATTGTTTGAATTATAGTGACAGTTGTCTAACGGAATCATTCAAAATGTTATGTAATTGTGCAAATAAATAGTTAATAGGATAAGCAAAGAAAACCACAAAACATAAAACGAGTTGTTTACAAAAATAATTACACAAACATGCAAAACAAATAAAAATATATAGTATAGATTTCCTCTCACAAGTACTGAATAAACTCCGGAATTAATAGTAAAGTTGTCATAAACCAGCCAAAAATAGGATAAAAATTACACAGACAAAAACAAGTTGTGAGAGAAATTATATTTACCAAAAACAAATTTCACAAAGAATTTGTAACAATTACGCACTCTCCATTTGGATGCATTCCATATCTTGTTGCAATTTTTTTTTTTGTATTCGTGCACATAAAATTTACACGTTCTGTGCGAACTCCGAGATAGTTGGAACTTCATTCTCTGTTATAATTTTTTTTTTCGGTTCTTTCTTCTTAGTTGTCCATCATTTTGTACTTTATCATAGATTTTCGTTGATTTTCGATTACTGGATTACTTATATACAAATATTTTCGCTAATATCAGTCATTGAGGATTTTTTCAGCTTGTTTGCTGTTTTTGGCATGGCTACAGCGTCCAATATTTTCTTCATATATTGTGTAATTTTCTTTTAATTTGGCCTATTTTTTAAGCCACTAATGTAATGGGGAAACTATTATATAATTTTGAATTCAGTATACCGAATGTTGACCTTAGCAAAACATTTATGGATTCGAAGCCTAGAAACACCCTAATAACTAGTGGCGATGCAGCATTGCAACAGTAAACTAAATCTTGAAGACAATATTAACCAATTCATATTACTATTAATAGCTTCATTTCCTTGCAACCTCAAAGGATATTAAATATCCTGTTATAAATATTTAGGAGGCGGAGAACGTTGGTATTAAAGGACTGCAGCGGCATTTTTCTGGAATGGGAAATGAAAAATCACTTGGTAAAATCCACTCCCGATGCAGCCTGCCAGTGTCCAACCCGTGATCTCCCGAATCCACTACAACTACTTAGTTTTTGGCAGAAAAACTGCATAAAATGATTCTTGTGAGCACTATTGCAAACTTCAGCAAATGTTGTTCCCAAATATTTCTATTACATATCAATGCAAGAGTTTATAGTAAATTATTATTGTGTCACTTTGGAAATTTTGCTATGTAATATGAAAACACACTAAAAATATACGTAGTAGGAACATGCTGAAAGCGATAATATATGCTTTGTACAGTTTCCTGGTGCGAAGAAAATGTTTTTTGAAAGCTGTACGTTGGCATCATTATACTCTGTAATGATCTTGTCGGGGTATTAAATATTTTTCAGTTATGAAATCCGGATATGGGTAAATTTGTTGGTATCGATTTAAAAAAAAATCTTTTCACCATTTTTTTTTTTTCAGTTTATAGTTAATGAGCAATAACGAACAAGAACAGATTATAATTTTTGTGGGGTACTGAAATATGTAGTAAACTTACATGTTATAGTCAACATATTTTTTCATACGTTATTTCTTGAAGCAAGAACTGATAGTAAACATTTTTCATTGTGCATATGCCTGTGTATACACACAAAAGCTGCGATTACATATATCGTAATAAGCAGTCAGCATTTACATGTTTCACTTTGTCCCTAAGGAACTACAGCAGATCACACGGAGAATTATGGGCCATATGCATAGTTGCGCGAGTAGTATGATTATGATGAGTCTGGAGCAATGGCGTCTGGCGTATGAGCTAGGAGCCAGCCAACGCCATCTTGAATTTCTCTTTTTTTTCCCGTTTTTATCTCAAAATTTTTCTTTTTTCACTTGAAATTTCTCGTTTATCTCTCAAGAAGCACAAAGAACGGGCCCAGTTTTTGCAAAAACAAGCCATTGGAAGCATTTGGGGGACTCGTTTTACCCATGACCTTGACATATGACCTTGACCTTGACATATTACCTTTATCCCGTAACCGTTACAAGTATGACCTTGAAACTAAAAAAACTAATATTCCCAAAACATTTTAAACACTTTAAAAATTTATGAAAAATTGAAAAAGTAGTAAAAAATTTAATAACTTATTTTAAGAAATTATTTAAAGATATACATTTAGTAGGTGCAGGGTTCGATGACAGGTGGATCGACTAAGCTCCCGACATATTTTATATGCCTATATGCATATTATAAGGTAACATATATATATATATATATAAGGATATTATGTGGTGATATAAATATGTAAGGATATTATATGGTGATATAAATATATATGGATATTATATGGCGATATAAATGTATGTGCATATTATATGGTGATATACATATATGTGGTTATTATATGGTGATATAAATATATGTGGATATTATATGGTGATATAAATATATGTTAGTGCATAGGCGATGGTATCTGCGGGTTTTATATTTTCCCCGGGGACCCTTGCTGGTGCGAACAGAGTATAAGGGTTTTTCAGGGTGCTAACAGTTTTTTTTTATATATGACACATCCGTATTTTCTCTCAGAATTAAACTGGTAAAAATCTTCCTACGGACGACCGCTCATCCATTCTGAGTGATGAGCTGACTGATACTCAGTCGTCGAATTCCTAGAACCTCGATATCTGCCACTGGAAAACTGGTAGGTTGAACTGCGTTTCCGACAGCTGGCTCGAGAAAATGAAAACATTTTCACACGTTGGTTACTCTTCGTCAGTGATCTGTGTTGATTAACACTGGTATTACGCGATTTTTTGAAATCATGAAAATATCGTGGCGGGCGGCCCAACCCACCCACACCAGTAAATTTTTTTCAGCGGACTTCATGTGTTTTGAGTTCAGAGAGAGGCCTACAATAGCATCGTCATCTAATTCTTCATGCATGGCGCCGAAAACACCATCTATTTGTTCGGATGGGTCTTCTATATCTGTGTTGCCATCGACTTCTTCAGGCATGATGCCGACAGCATCTTCGTCTTCTTCGGATGGGTCACTTACAGCAGTGTCGCAATCTACTTCTTCGGAAATGTCATCGACTTCTTCGGATGGGGCACCTAAAACAGTATGGTCATCGATGACTTCGACAAGGCATCGTTGTTGTTACTGTGACAAGATATTTGCCTACAGCCAAAGTCCAAGGAAGCACGAAAGAACTACTTGTGTGAAGGGTCCTTCCTGTATTGTGCAAAAACGTGTTAAGTGCAAACGTCTGTGGTGATAAGCTGAAGAGACATATCAAGAACTGTAAAGGCCGAGTTCCTGCAGCTAAGAAACGCCTGTACTAGCTATTGGCGATACCACATCGAATGGATTCTACCTTAATGAATAAGCATTCAAGGGCATTTTAAAAGATTATGTAATTGGAAATAACTTTGTTGGTACGAAATATATATGTACATACCTGGACCACATAAAGCAAAGGATAATCAATCAATTAACAGAAGAAGTCGAAGAAGGTCCCATAAAATATTATTTTGGGCTGGAGTTTACCTAACAAAAGCCTCAACCTTTTGATCTATAAACCAGATGGTGGACATTCAAGACTGCAATAGAAGCATTGTACAACGTTTAAAGCATTCCAGAGGCTGTAAAAGCATTGAAAGAAAAACTTTACCATGAAGAAGAAGAACATATGGCTAAGGGTTCTGGGTGGTCTGTCTCGAGAAGCGACTAAGCTGATTGTATTAATTATGGGAAAAGTGAGCATGTTGCTGGAAAGACACTGCGTGTATAGTATGGAGAATGTGAGGATTCTGTTTTGTTATGTTTGTAATCTGATGTACGTAAAAAACATATGTTTTCAATGAATAAACAAAAGCGTTTTATTTATCGCTAGTATTTATGTACCCTATCCTAGCATGCCTACTTTACCTGATATCCTGATATAAGGGATAAGGTAGCCTTGGCTTTCAGATCTGCCACTACAAGCCGATACTGTGAGCATGATAATAAAAATTAATGAAATAATGTGGGCGAAATATGATGATTTTAACGTTAATACTTCAAGATTTCTTCGGTAGGCCAATCACTGGATGTGCATAATCATTGATAAGGTAGCAAGGTATATGCTGAAGAGTACAAAAAAAGAGCGGATTAATAGTGTAATACATTCTAAGCTGGTTGGATGTAGCAGTCTTGGAAGTAATCTGTTGAATTCTTAGAAATGTAACCTTGCGGCATGTAGGAGAGGGGAGGGTGAAGGCTGAGTCGAGCCATGCNTAGAAATTTGACCCTGAGGCTTGGAGGGAGGGCAGGATGAAGGCTGAGTCGAGCCTTGCCAGACCTGCTCCAGTGCAGTATATGGCGAAGAGAGGTCCTACATAAATGTGTACATGCCCGGTCCTGCTCTAATACACCACTGTTATTTTTACAGTAAACACAAATGACGAACTAATTGGAAGATATTGATGGATAAAGGACAAGATCATATGTTATAGCCAATGATTGCAGAACTGATGTAATACAATATGGTGGTTTGAGGGGACCGAGTAATCAGAGAGCATAAGTATGTGGGAAACATGATGACGATGTTATGTAAGATGGTGGTAGTGATGGAAACTAAGATGGCTGATATGGAATAACAAATCATGGATAAAATACAAGATGGTGAGGGGAGCACAGATGAGAAGGAATGACTGAGCGTCATGGAAAGGTGACTAATCAAAATGGAATCCAAGATGGTAGTCGGTGTCAATAATGTAATTTCTCCATTGATTTTTGGGATTTGTTCGATTTTGTGATATTTTTCTAGATTTTTGGGCTAAAGGTTACTTAGGGCCAAGGTCAAGACCGATAACAAACTACATGGTGGCTAAATCGGCAGCTTGTCTGGTGGCGAAATCGATAATTAATGCACTAGCATCTCCTAGGTGATGAAAATGAAAACGAATGATAAACTAAAAATTTAATATGGTGGGCGGAGTGCATTCGACAGAATGAGTAACGGTGAGGGGGGTGGAAGCCTGTCAACTAATTAACCAATGAAAAACATTGGTGTCGGGTCGAACGAGTGTGAGTAATCAACCATTAAAAAATGCTTTGGACGGGAGGGGAGCGAAGCGATCACAAGTAACTAGTAAATGAGAAACGTTGGTGGAGGGAGTGGAGGGGAACCGACTAATTAACCAATGAGAAACATTGGTGAGGGTCAGTTGCCTTCTGGACGTAGTGCTGGGGGAACCTTTGGAAATGTAAAAATTTTTTAAATAGAATATTTATACATTTTTACAATTATTTATAATCAAACAGTGATTTTATTATTTTATTTTTTGAGAATTCTGTAATGTTTGTGTTCAAGGTCACTTGGATTCAATATGGTGGTTAGGTTACATCATTGTGGAGGCTGGTCGGTTCCACTACCCCGTCTCCTCTAAGCCAGTACATTCGAAATTTGTATTTTTTAAAATCAATTTTGTAATAAATTTTTTAAATACAATTTATTAATTTTTTAAAATTATTTTTAGCCATTTTTATAATTTGTAGGACATTTTTAAAACAATTTTGCGAATTTTTTGGGTTCAAAGTCATCCACAGTCAAGGTCTTGAGTCAAGGTCATATGGATATGAGGTGGTAGTTGGGTGACATCTGTGTAATTTTTACCTCGTTTTTTAATTTTTTCGAATTTGTTTATATTTTTATGTATTTTTGGTAATTTTTGGGTTTTTAAGATTAAAGGTCACTGACATCCAACATGGTGGACGAGATGGACACTGGCTGACTGGGCAGGACCGGTCGTATCGGGAGCTTAGTCAATCCACCTGTCATCGAATCCCAGACCTCCTTCATGTAATCATTAAATAATTTCTTGAAATAATTTTTTTTGTTTCAAGGTCATACAAGGTCATGGGCACAGGGTCAAGGTAAAGTTCATAGGTAAAGGTCATGGGTAAAAACGAGCTCTCCAAATGTTTCCAGTAGCTTGTTCTTGCAAAAAAAAAAATAGTGGTTCGATCTTTGCAAATGAGGGGCTCGGGTTTTTTTGAGGGAAAAACGAGAAATTTTAAAGGAAAAAAATATATATTTAAGCGATAAATGGCCAATTTTGAAAGGTAAAAACAAAAAATTTTGAAAGAAAAAAGGGGAAAAAGATAAATTGAAGATGGCGTCGGCTGGCTCGTAGCTCCGACGCCAGACGTTGTTGCTCCAGACTGATCATAATCATACTAGATGTGCGCAGTCCAGTTGGAGTGAAATTTTACCTTGAACAATTCCTTTAAAAATTTTGAATGCTAAATATTTAGTCAATTTTAATTTTCTTGTTAAAGTGTCCAAAATAATACTCACTTATCTCTAAATCAAGTATGAAAAGAAACTGAGATTTCGCGATTTACAGCTGTGCTACGACAGACTTAAAACACTTGTACTTCCTTGCTAATATTATGATTGGACCACTCTTTCCTGACTCGCCTTGCAAGACTATGAACCAGTTACATACGAATAGAAAGAGACCGAGCGGATCACGTACACCGCAGTACACAGGATAAAGTTCTAGTCGTTAAGAAACTACCAAATTAACAAACGATAGCTCCTGGAAGTTACACGGAAGTGCAGAGTTCAGTCTCGACGTCAAATTAACTCGTGAAATTTTCGGGTTTGCTTGCTCTGCATATGCCCCTCTGGGATGGCTTCTTTCCTTTGCAAAGAGTAGATAGATGGCAGTGAAATAAAACATGGCCGAGGCCTATTAAAGAAAGTCAATAAATGTGTATCACGATACGCACTACCGTTGGAAAAGCACCGCTTCCACAAACAGCTTTAAAGTGGAATTCACACGGTCGCAGATCACGCCTACCAGACAGAGCAGATGACACCAACAGCGGTCTGACTCGAGAAAGTTCTGCCGATCTCAACTTTATTTATGAAAAGTATGGTCGCACGTTTACTCTCCCAGATAACCACGTCATTGAAGTTTGTTTTTTTTTTTTTTAACTGTGGTTGCATATCGTTACTTCTCAAATGTTTATTACTGGCGTTTATAAAAACTTTCGTAAAAATTAACAGTGCGAAATTTGCAATGATAGTAAATGCTTTATCGCTCTCCCTTATCTAAACTGCGTAGTACATTTTTAAACCACTAGGTTGTGCTGAAAGAATTCTGTAATGAGGAAAGTTTATTATACAATTACACTAATGTTTACTTCCTATGGTAATTTCAAGTTAGATGTGTGACATACGTCTTAAGGAAAATGCTATTTTCCTTGCTTATTTTTTTATGTCTCTGTTGCGATTAGTTTCGAACATGTTACATGTAAAGCGGAAAGTTGCTTGTTATATTAAAGACACAATAGTTATTACTGTAATTAATCTGTCACCATAGTGATAATATTTTTAGTTAGTGCCCAGGCCTGTCAAAAGATTGTGATACAGCGTAGATAAGAGCACAGGTTTCTTTAATGTCGGCGTACCCATTCTCGGATTGGCTGGGTGAGACTGGGATCGGACCTTGTGCCTGACTGGCTACTGAATGCTGAAAGTATAAATAAGCCAGTGTGATAGTAGGAAGTGGGCATTAAAACTTCCACAATAAGATAATAGGGGAGTTGGTGATAAAATCACAGCCGTACGCCCAGTGGGGTGGAAGTGGATGGAGACCGCGAGGGGTGCCGGGGGATGGGCACATGACCGGTCACGACCTCCGCATCCAGAGGGGCTTGCGCCCATGGAAACTCCATGAAGCTGGTTGAACTAGTATTAGTTCAATAATATCAAGTTAATGTGGATTCGACAATACCAATGACCCGAAGTATAGTTCACAGCTGGTCGCGTAGCGTCGCAACTCCAGTAATGGCTTCGCAGCCGGAGACTGGAGGAGTACAAGCCTTTTTGTTGTAAGAGGTTCTCTGCTGGCTGAGCTGCCGGATGGCAGGTGGGTCACCCAGACGCTGATCAGAGAACGGCGTTCCGACATGTTGCTGGCCATCGACGCCATTTTGTGGGCGTGTGTGGCTGGAGTTCGCGTTGCAAGCTGCTGTTACACCTCTGTATTTCTAAGTACTCTGTTATTGCTGTCCAGGCAGGCCACGTGTGAAGATAGACAGTTTTTGCTAACATTGTCTTCTGCCCATCTCTCCCACATGTACTGGGGCCGCAGTAGTGTAGTGGTTAGACTACTCGCCTCCCGCCAAGGTGAACCGGGTTCGATTCCCGGCGGGGTCACACCCGGATTTTCGAGTGTGGAAATCGTGCCGGACGATGACGCTTGTCCGCGAGTTTTCTCGGGGATGTCCCGTTCCCCCCGCTCCATCACTCCGGTGCTGCTCCACACTCACCTCGATTCACTCTCATCGGCTCTCAAGACCTCTATGTTAGGAGCCGCTCAAATCTCTTCACACATAGGCTTCTAGTCTGGCAACGGAACTGTGAAAGTAACGTGGTGCACTGTTTTGCAGGCCAGGTGGACCTGTGGACGCAGG
>NQII01001333.1:611352-659899 GCA_002778355.1 Clitarchus hookeri
TCACTGTGTTTAACTAGTACTAATCGTGGTGAATCATAACTGTATATACACATTGTTTTATTTATAGTAAATATATAAAATTGTGATCACTGGGTGGCTATGAATATCAGAAAAATTGTGGGGTAAACGTTGTAAGATATGAAAAGACCTCTGCGACAAGAGACGCAGAAAGGCACAAATAATGTCAAACACATCCCCAAATGCCTCAAGAATTTTTAATGCACACAAAATTTGCACCACTGTAATTCCCTGAGCACAAGCGATAAGTTGGCACAGAGAGCACAGCAATTCATCGCCGGCATAGAAAGTTACATACAAAATAGGTTAAAAAAAATGTGTGAAGCAGATAATTCATTATTCCCTCCACGCTCGATACCACTTGTGATCCACAAAGCTGAGTGGCACAGATTTGCGCAAATTTAGTTTTCTGGGGTTAATTGACGGTCAGAACAAAATCCCAACAGTTGCAAACCGCAATGAAATACAAAAACCTATTATCTAACCATCACGAATACCTTTAATAAAATATGCTGAATAACACATTTTTCAAAAGAAATGGCACGCATGTTGACAATTTTAAGCAGTTGTTGCATTGGTGCAAAGTAATTATTATTTGTTTTTTATTTATTTAATTTATGTATTTGCATCCCATATACATCCAATATACATTGGAAAGGATTTGTCAAAATCATTATAGTTGTTTTGCAATATGGATATTTACACTCAGTGACATTACATTAAAATAAAGAAATATAATTGAAAATAGCACAATTTATTTACATTTTCAATTGAACAGATCTACAAATACGTCAAGTCTACATTATATTGAAGATCAAGTTATCACAATTCATATACAAATAAATATTTTAGTACAAATATGTAAAGTCTACATTAGACTAAAGTACGACTTATCACATTAAGTCTCCTCTTAATATCCGTACTGTTCTGCATCATGTCAATTGATCTTTATTAAAATATTTTTCTACGGAATAGAAGGCCTTATTTAAAAGTATGATTTGACAGACCTTTTTAATTTCTGTAAGTTATTATTGACTTCGATTGACTGGGAATGTTATTTATCAGTTTTGCCCCAGCGTAGTATGGATTTCATGTAAATTTTGAAGTTCTATAGGAGAAAAAGTTATAATGGTTAGCTGGTCTAATGAAGTAATTGTGTATATCACTATTTATAACTTGTTCAATGTTTTCCATGTAAAATAGTATACTACGGTACATTACAAGCATTTGGAGAGTGACGATTTTGTTATTTCTAAGTAGCGGCCTACAGTAGCCCTTTCTTCCTTATTGCTTATTATTCTCACTATTTTTTTCCATAATCTAAATACTTTTTCCAAGTTTGACAATTTTCCCCTAAACATGATTCCATAATTAATTATAGATGTAATGTTTGAAAAATAGTATGTAAGTATGGTATTGTGAGTACAGAACTTTTTTAAGATATGTACTGCAAAACACATTAAACTCAATTTTTTTACAGACACTATCGACATGCTCATTCCAGGTTAAATTACTGTCTACAATGAGTCCTATAAATTTAGTAGTATTTACAGTTTGAAACCTGTCTTTATCTATTGTCGAGCATCTTTTGTCCTGCATTGTGTGTTTATTTCTTTGCATGAATCCCATGAGCACAGAATTGTCTATATTAAATATTAATTTATTGTACTGGAATCATTTAGACATCTTCAACACTGATTGCTTTACACTTTCCCCAAGAACAGCGCTATTTGAGCTAGTGGCCAATATGATTGTGCAATCCACAGCCTGTGTTTATGTATTCTGGAAAATCACTAATAAATATTAAGAATACAATTGATCCTAGTATTGATCCCTGTGGCACTCCTACTCGAGTAGTGCTGGTATTGGTACATAACATTTGTAATGTGATTGTCGTCATAATAATAAAACTAATAATAAAAAAAAGGGACCAAACTACTTCTTTCTAACCACATGACTAGCCAAAAGTACTTCTGAACACTTCACCGCACCTTATTACTTACTACTGGTACGTGTAGTAAAGGACCGCTGCAGTGGAAAATACTGCCCATGGGCAATTAAAATAAACTCAGTGATGTACTAAGTATTCAATAACAGGAGGCCACAAATAGGTCTTTACTCAAAATTCGGACACGTTCCACACTCTGATATAGGAATTATTATATAACGACACATTCACACTTCTGTAAATTATAATTTAGAACAACAGTTCATACAGTCCAATTCGAAAATATCCATGAATATACGCATTGTGGTACTCTTTCCTCAAAATCTGTGTGTGTACTAATGTTAAAGCATATAGAAATGGCTGCACTATTTTGCATCTTTCATTTCAAATTTGATCACAGGAAGTTTTTATTCTAGGACAAAATTTACATGGTGCATTATCTAAACAACAGAGTAATGTCTAAACAACAGAGTAATATCTAAACAACAGAGTAATATCTAAACAACAGAGTAATTTCTAAACAACAGAGTAATGTCTAAACAACAGAGTAATATCTAAACAACAGAGTAATATCTAAACAACAAAGTAATTTCTAAACAACAGAAAAATGTCCAATTTTGTCTGGCGTGCCTTTGGCCAACAGTAGGCGAAGTAAGCTACAAAAATATTGTCGTGCCATAATGTCTGTTCGAATGTCCGCAAGAGCATGATATTGGAGGCTGTGTTAATAAACACATTTGTCATATTCCGTTAACATCCTACTCCCTAATATGTTCAGTTGAATGAAAGTAAAGCACTTAATTGTCCTGTTTAAAGTAACATTTCAGCCAGTTATGGAGGACTGAACATGGGATTATTTTGTGTCAAGCTGCGAACCACCAGTGTTACGAAAAATTGTTGGGGGCCAATACGACCTATGGTGGTAACAGCATGTGGTGATGTATCTACCATTGTGGACGTTAAAGTATAATTCATTCTTTTGCTTCAGGTGTTTCCGAAATAACAGTTTATAACAACTTCACACTTCCTACAGACTTGTTTAAATTTCAGTACAAGTAAATCAGAACAGCTCAACATCTATAATATACGTAAATGTGACAAAAAATTAATTTGTGCTTTACAGTNAGTACAAGTAAATCAGAACAGCTCAACATCTATAATATACGTAAATGTGACAAAAAATTAATTTGTGCTTTACAGTATTGATTCCCACTATCAAACTGTAAGACTTTATGTATAAAAACAAGTAATATACAGTGTTCTACTTTCAACATTCATTAAATTACACTTTCTTACACCTAAACATGAGAGAAATTTGTACGAATAAAAATTACTCGGTAGTTTAACACTCCTTTACAAAATGATTTGAGTTCAAAATTATTTCGTGATTTCAGAGCTATTAGGCCAAGTCAACTGTCAGAATCTTTACAATGAATGCAATTTATTTTGCACATAAGGCAAAGCTAAAAATTATTTAAATTTTATTTCTTTATTTACTTATACCAACCAATAGAATTACCCACCAAGCTTCGGCACTCGTGTTCTTCCGAGAGGAACTGAACAAAGTATTTAACACATAGCTGCCTGTGGACCGTTCTTTGGCAGTAGTCCACCACAATGCTGCAATATGAAACTTTCCCTTTTTAATTAAGTCAAAGCATTCAATTTGTCACATTTATGGTACTTACTCACGCTACTATTATCATAATTGCTATGCAAATGATAAGGACACTCACAAAATGTTATGCAAAACATTACAAATACTGACCAGCATTTTAACATTAATTGTAATGTAACCTCATTAATGTATAATTTTATCTTTGATTAAAGGTATAAAAATAGAAATTCCTCCAAACCGAATTTGCGAAGTGTGCAACAATATCATTTNATTTTATCTTTGATTAAAGGTATAAAAATAGAAATTCCTCCAAACCGAATTTGCGAAGTGTGCAACAATATCATTTGAAGGTCTGAACTCAACAATTACATTTTTATAGTGTTTTACGTTAATTATTAAGAATCACTGCTTTTGTGAAGGAAACACATCTGAGAGTTATGAAAATTATATATTTAGCTTTCGCAAGGCACCTTCTTGAAATTTTGGCAGGCTTTATAATACTTCCCATGGAAACAGTACAANATTTAATCTTTGATTAAAGGTATAAAAATAGAAATTCCTCCAAACCGAATTTGCGAAGTGTGCAACAATATCATTAGAAGGTCTGAACTCAACAATTACATTGTTATAGTGTTTTACGTTAATTATTAAGAATCACTGCTTTTGTGAAGGAAACACATCTGAGAGTTATGAAAACTATATATTTAGCTTTCGCAAGGCACCTTCTTGAAATTTTGGCAGGCTTTATAATACTTCCCATGGAAACAGTACAANTATATATTTAGCTTTCGCAAGGCACCTTCTTGAAATTTTGGCAGGCTTTATAATACTTCCCATGGAAACAGTACAAAAAATTGTAAAAGGCATTGAGAACCTTTGCTGACATGTATTGCCATGGTGCATTCATCATGGCGTAGCGATATTAAGAACAGCCAATTGAAAGTCGTTAAATTATAAGTGGAAATCGCCAATTGGTTCAGCCATTTCAAGACAATTTACAGTTAGTTTAGCATGTGCGTTTGTGGATTGCCATTTTTGCTGATTGAAGTGAGTGATTGAAGAGATTTGAGCGGCTCTTAACATCGGGGTCTTGAAAGCCGAGCTAATTGAAGTGGTAAATATAATTAGTATGTGGGAATACGAGCATTTCTGAAGCTTAGGATTGTTTCAATATTAGGTGAATGAATCCTATATGTATGCAATCAGCAAAACAATCCGCCACCATTAAGGATGAATGACTTCACTGATGTTCAGTTAATCATTTTAATGGGCTGTACATTGTCGTGTTTAACCTGGAAATTGTATTCAGTGACATATTGCATATAAGTGTGGAGATTGCAAATCTTGTATACTATCTGCACATAGTCATGTCTGAAGCAAAATACCTACTCAAAGTAAACCTGATTTCACAACAGGTGAATTACAGGAGGTGGGTATGCCGACGACGCTATCACACGTTGGAATAAAGGCAATAAGGACCCTCAGGATTAAATTTTATTCCGACACGATTGAATTACAGTTATTTATTCCTGTTAGTCCTCACTGTACTTTTTCCTGTGTGCATTAGTGCATNATTCCGACACGATTGAATTACAGTTATTTATTCCTGTTAGTCCTCACTGTACTTTTTCCTGTGTGCATTAGTGCATCAATCGTGAAGTTAGGTTAAGTAATGTCCTCTTCTATTAAACACAGTTATGCAACTTAATTGAAGTAGGTATATTTTTCATGTTTTACCCCAAAATTTCCCTGATCTTCATTGTGCACCCCACTATCGTATTTCATAGTTAATAAAAATTGTGATGCCCCCATTGAAATTCATACTCAGCATGATTAGTACTTGAAGGTACTTGAAGTTATTACAGNTTCCGACACGATTGAATTACAGTTATTTATTCCTGTTAGTCCTCACTGTACTTTTTCCTGTGTGCATTAGTGCATAGGCACACTCATCCCCTGTGATTCATCAATCGTGAAGTTAGGTTAAGTAATGTCCTCTTCTATTAAACACAGTTATGCAACTTAATTGAAGTAGGTATATTTTTCATGTTTTACCCCAAAATTTCCCTGATCTTCATTGTGCACCCCACTATCGTATTTCATAGTAAATAAAAATTGTGATGCCCCCATTGAAATTCATACTCAGCATGATTAGTACTTGAAGGTACTTGAAGTTATTACAGNAATAAAAATTGTGATGCCCCCATTGAAATTCATACTCAGCATGATTAGTACTTGAAGGTACTTGAAGTTATTACAGCAGCGAATTAAGGAAAGTTTCTATATGAATTCATCTCTCAGTAAAAGTTTAAATTTGAATTTAATGAAAAGTGAAACCGTTTATTTTTATTTAAACCTTTTCCCGAAAAAAAAGGTATCTTTGTGAGCGTACCTTGTTCTATAAGTGTGTGTATGTTCGTGTTCATAGCCCAAAAAAATTCATTTCTTGAACTCATGCACCCAATTTCATCAACCTCGTTACACTTATCGTACTTACCTAGTAATAACACCACACTTTAATATTTTAATTCAATTTAATTATTTTAATTTTCGATTCTGGAGGATACAATTTGTTCTAAATGCCGGTCATTCTAAATTTCCGTATGCTATGTCATATCTCGGTAAATATTTCACGATTTGAAACCAAATAAATACTTTAAGAGTTTACTATGTTAGCACTAAATTCAGAAACGTGTCCTCATTATTCCTTCAATTTCAGAGATTGCGCCCCTCGAAAAATTAAGCTTCCTCGCCATATCTCGGGAGACACTCAACCAGCTACCACCAAATTTGGCCTTAACTTATTGCTGTGATAAACCATCCGAACAACTGTGNCTCGGGAGACACTCAACCAGCTACCACCAAATTTGGCCTTAACTTATTGCTGTGATAAACCATCCGAACAACTGTTGACTCAGTAACCAGGCAATTAGTTTCTAAATGGTCACCACGTAAATATTTTAAATTACAATGCCGTATCCGCCAGATCATTTCACTAACTGCAATAAACTTGAGTGCTGCTACATCCTGTGCAAACATTTAATACACTAATTTAAACCTTTCGGGAAATTTTTTTAAGGAAACACTTTTCACGCCAACTTCTTTCTAGACTGTATTCTAATTGAATTAATGTACTATTTACATAAATTTACCCAAAATTTAAATCGTCAAAACAGACATTTTTCGGCGCTTGAGTGCCCCTGTAAGAGCACTCCCGTGGGGGTGGTGAGCTTTCATAGTGGGGTTCTAAGGGTGAAGGTGATGGCTGGAGGCCTGTAACAGCCACTATGGCCTAAATAAGGCGCTGAATGACGTAAAATGTGTCAAGCTACAGTTCCCTGGTGCATCTCTTATGAAACATCATGCTGTCATTAGCATACAGTGATGCTGATACTTGTGCGACCTAGCAACAAAGAAGCTCCTACAGCCTTCACAGGATTGGTTACTTTATAATTATTGCCTACCCGAAAATAAGTCAGACAACATGAAAAAGGATTTCCTCTAAGAATGGCATAAAATGATCACGTTAATAACACGCAAAGAGTACTTGATGTCTAACATATTAGGAAACATGTCGAATATAGTCTAACGTGAAAAAGTGAAGACCAAAAATGGAGCGCCAAAAACAAAAAAAAAAATTTTTCCGCTTAATATTTTCGCTTTTAACATTTCTAACTGGCAGGATTAAAATTTGTAATATCATAAAAATCCAACTTCAATGAGACTTTTTAACATGTATGCGTCACATTTTATGTAGAAAAATTTTTGCAATAAATTAATTTTGGGCTACGAATCCACCGTAGATATTTCTTTGAAACCGTGTCAAAAATGGATCCTAAAACTGGGGTTGCGTAGAGTAGTGAAAACAGAACATAATATGCTGATCATTTTTTATTATGTCCATCAGTTTGGTCTCAGCGGCTCCGCCAATTTGGTGTGAGATCGACAACAGTATTATAATAATATTTAATTACTAAATCATATTTTAGGATAGATACGGTAGAAGTCTAACATTCAAAAAAGAAAAAAAAGAAATGTTGGCAGTATAGTGCGAAATTCCTGCACAAACAAACCAGCAGTTGCCGACTTCATTGTTATACGGTAAGGTATTTTTCAACGAAACAATGTATCCTTCAGCACAGGCTGGACATTTGAAGAATGTTCATCCGGATAAGGCAGATGAGAACTTAAATTTTTTTCGGTCATTTCGTGACAAATTTCAAAAGCGGCTAACCTTGTTAAATATGATTCACTGTGCATATAAAAACAAACGGGAGGTTCCCCTGCATCGTACCTCATTTCATTGTTGGTTACTGAGTCTGAAAAGTTATATACAATCGATGAATAACTAACTCTATAAGATTTCAGTAAGGTTCAGAGTACGAGTGCGTTTTTTGCACAAGTCATAGCATGATATAATTAAGATGATTCCTCTCAGTAACAGCTCTGTGCAAAGGCACACAGATGAAATGGCTGTTAATGTATATCAATGTGTAATATATGCTGTTTAACACTCTGGGGAAAACATAATTTGCATTACAGCCAGAAGAATCATCTTGATTATTTGCTTTTCGCTTATGTGCGTTTTGTAAAAGATGATTTTTTTTTTGGTTCAAGACTTGTTGTTTGAAATGAAGCTAAAAATACTGATACTACATGAGCATCAATATTTTTCGTAGTCGAGAAGATGTTTAAAGAACAGTAAATTCCACTTACCATCCTATTTTATTGGGTAAATGAGCGCAATCAATAACTGGTTGCGGCCATGGGTTTATTTTAAACAGTCACTGCCAGATATATTCACCCTTTACTGTCTAACGCGTGGCTAACATTTTGTCACAAATAAACCTCAGTGGTCATTTACATATTTCACTACACGCTGTTATTACCGCAGTGAATGAAATTAAAGCTCATGGTTTCAACGATCGCCTGTTCCGGGAGATCTGTGCTGAGAATAATGAAGACTTGGGATATTTGGTGCTTCTTATTGACATTCTTTGGTTGTTAAATTTTTGTCTGAGACGCCTTTACAACCTCTTTGACACTTCCATGGTGTTTCCTGAAGACATGGATGCTTTGCTTTTCTCAGTGATGAACTCAAAGAAATCAGGCATCGCTCATTTGTCTAAATTATTTGCAAAGATCATTGAAACGAATTTACATTTGTGAGGAAATGACACCCATCCCGTTAAAACATGCCAAGTATACATTCGTTGCAAAATAAAATCAAATGAAGCGTAAAATAAACCGTCACAAGCTACAAAATTTCCAATCTTGCCTGAAATAGAACAGAAAGCCAGGATGCCAGATGACTCTCTGCAAGTTTTATGTGTCCATTTGAATGTGCTGCATGAAGACGTGTCCGAGCGGGTCAAATATCTTCTCATGGTGGAGATCCCAGACTGTGTGATAAATCAACTTTCAGATGTTAAGGAAACGGTATTATTGGAGCAAAAACTAACTGAGATACAAAATGACAATGAGCTAAATCGAAAGTTCAATAAAACCTTACCTCGAGTATTGGTTAAAGATGGAAATTTCCGGTCGCTATCCTACATTATGGAGAGTGATAGGTTGCATTTCGAACATATTCGATGGATCACGGTATCAGTGAGGTCGATATTCTTCTCTGCAAGCAAAGAAATAGAATCTAGATTATTGAACCGGATGTTTTGATGTTCATGCTTAGTGACTTTAAACCAGACATTGGGAAACCGGTATCACTTCACCAAGCCTATCCAATGCATTGCAAGTAGTAATTCATTTTACCCAATTACACAAAAATTCATATCTAATATAATTCATTAGGACCATTAGACATTGAAAAGTTTATCGTTGCATCAATTCCTCAATTAGGTTTGAGTAAACTTAAATTTTAATTGTATTCTGAATAAATATTTAACATATTCTTTATAATTTTATACGATTATATTTCTGTGTGTTTATGGGATGCGAAAACTAGTTTTCTGAATGTTTGTCACAATGGAAGGTAGGATTTATTTGGAATATGTATGTGTGATCTCAAAATGTTTGGGAACCATTGAGTAAGTGATGTATGTGTGAGTGATATAAAGTGCTGAAGGCACCTTTAAATGTTTACACTATCATCGTAACAGTGCAAAGTTTGCCCAAGTGTCCAACTGGTATGCTTTCAGTTACAATAGTCTGTAAATGCCGTTTTCAGAGGTTCCATAATAATATCTTCAATGAGCACGATGTCTTGAACTTACCACTCCGAGGACATTTGACGTTTTTTTTCGCTTACCAACTTGTAGGCAATGTTTTCACTAGTTTTCGTGCAACATAAACCCGAATTTCAATCAAACATGCTGCACTATTGCAGGGCAGTTCAAGCAACTGGTAAAGAGAGCATTTGACGTTAGTTTTCACCCGCTACATTTTATTCTTTATATTATTTTTTTATTATTTAATTTATTTAAGAAGACAAATTTTCAGAACCTAATCAAAGAGTTTTATCTTTTCCTCTTATCTGTAGTACAGAAAAATTGTTACAATTTAATTATGCCCCTAGCATCAGACACGATAATTCTGCAAAAATAATTTTTCTCATGCCTTCAGCGGTATGAAAAAGGATACCCTCTGCTCCACAGAAACTGTCAAGTAATGACAACTAATATTTTAAAATATGTAAATTTTTGCCTACCATTTAAAGCATAGTAAAATCAAGGAGAAATTTTTGAATAACAAGTAAAATGTTATGTTGCTTCGGACCCTGAAACATGCTCACAATTCTCCAGTTGCTGGTGTTAATTTCTTCAGTCAAATTGATGTGAGAGACATTACATGTTGGAAGACCTTTGCTGTTCATGAAAGTGTTATTAATCAAACTGCTATTATTTCTGTAGCTCAGGCTCCAGTTTTGTATGGAGTTAGGAGATGAGATTTGGATGTTCCTTAAACTTGTTGGTACTACTGGTGATGTTCATGTTTTGGGCCATATTCAGTACGTTTATATGTCTTAAATAAAGTTATTTGAAATTATTAATGCCCGTCTTTCTGGAGCGCAAACTGGGTTGCATTGTCTGTAATGAACGTTTCTAAAACGAACTATTTCACGTGCGCACAGTATGTTTGCACACGAAAATAAATAACGCTTTGTACTAGGGCGGAATAAAACTTAAAATAGCCTACGCTTGTTGCAAACACTATTTTGAAGCTCGTGGCCAAAAACATTTTCTACCTGTTATAGTTTTAAATATCCTGGGTAAATTCCTACGAATGAAGTATATGGCCCTGTATCGAAATTTTCTATAGACTATTCACGGTAAACTGAACACTCTTGAAACCCCTGCTTAAGATCTACTTGCATGTACGTTGTGTATTCTTCCACCAAATGTAACATTAACATCGGCATCGGCCCGATCATTTTATTTAGACGTCAGTCAATTGAAACAGCGCAATATTTAGAAAAGCAAACATTTTACAAATTTGCTTATTCTCAAACATGCGAGTACGTGCATAAAAAACTCAGAAAGCAAAATAAATAATTTCAGNATTTTACAAATTTGCTTATTCTCAAACATGCGAGTACGTGCATAAAAAACTCAGAAAGCAAAATAAATAATTTCAGTATACATAAAAGTTTGCCGAATACTTCTCATTCAACGTTAAGACATGGAACTACTTTCCCTCTGTCGTCATCAACTTTACGGGGCGAATGTCGGTCCAATTAACCGTCAACAGTCTGCACAGACTTTCAGCCAGTAAAATCATAGGATCATATTTCCACCCAGCACGATCAAGTCAGTTCAGAGCCTTGGCGTAGAGGCGATGGCGCGCTTAATGCGCATGGCAGTGTCGCCCTTCTCGGCGTCAAGGACGCCGGTCCGGGACGAGGTGGCACTGGCGCCGAGAGACGGGACAAAGGGCGGAGTCGCGCGCTGCACGCTCCATTGCCCCTCTGCGATGCCCTTTGTGCGTCGGCAACCGGACTGGACGCCACCCCCAGTGGCGAGTGTCCCCTGGCTGACCACCCCTTCCCCAACAGCGCATAAACTACCCGGAACAGAGGCGACGATTTATGACGGGGTCCGCCGGGCGGCCATCTCGCTGGCTGTGCCGGTGTCTCCGGCGATGACGTAGGGGACTGCTGCGAGCCGACCTCATATCCGACCATAACTTCGCCCGCGACCGCCGCTACGTCTGTGAGATACTACTCATTCTCACTATACGATTAATTAAAGGACAAGATTTTTATTCCCAATTTATTTAAATCTATTACAATTTCTCAGTCAGTGGGCTTAGTCAGGATCTTTGAGTGATGGTNATTTTTATTCCCAATTTATTTAAATCTATTACAATTTCTCAGTCAGTGGGCTTAGTCAGGATCTTTGAGTGATGGTGGTATTAATCAAATACGAGTTAATACTAATTTTCTCATTTATTTACAAACACTACAAAGAAAATGCTCTCGATATAACGTCTCAAAATAAATGTATATAATTTGCGGTTTACATTGATTCGATTTATTCAATACAATTTACAATCACCTGAAATAAATTAATGCAGTAAAATAACTAAAATCATCCCCAATAAACAGCGTATCAAGAACTACTAAATTATTTTACATAATTATATGTATGTTTGATAGTTCCAATATTTACTATACAGTCGGTATCACACATCCATACAGTCCCACATTAATCCAGTGCACATTCCACCATTCCGGAATGTTCTAGGCTGTTCCGAGCACCTCTTTGAATAGTAATCTTATACTCAAGTACCACACCCTCTCGTCCGTCTACACCACACACACTCTGGTCTTCCGTCGTCTCGCACCCTCCACTGTCATCCGCCCTCTCCACTGATGTCCCTCGCTGCACCAGGCTTCGCCCCATTATAGATTTCAGCCAGATGGCTACCACAAAGACTGCCCATTCACCGGCTGCAGGGGTATTTATTTATAGTGTCGTCGGCCCTAGCCCAGAAACTTATATACACGTCGGGTTGCGCTGACGAAGGAGACTACCAAAAGTTCCTTATCCATCCTCTCAAGTCGTAGACTCCTCCGGCAGGGCAGGGGAGAGGAGGGTCTGTGATGCCAGCCAGGTCGGTCGCCAGGTGACGGACGCAGTATGGGTTTGCAGAGGGGGAGGTGAAGGTTGAAGTGGTTCACTCACCACAGCGCCGGGACCGCGCATAACCAGGTAACACGGAGCACGTGCACGGTGCGGGAATCNAATGGGTTTGCATAGGGGGAGGTGAAGGTTGAAGTGGTTCACTCACCACAGCGCCGGGACCACGCATAACCAGGTAACACGGAGCACGTGCACGGTGCGGGAATCCGTGCCATACAGTAAACAACTGCTTAGCAATTAACCTCATTTTTCTTCAAACACTATTAGACTTTTCGCGTTGTTCTCCGTCGCAGTAACTCATTTCGCGCCCGATCGCGTAGAGATCGGTAGTTACAGCACTTTTCTGTAACTATTCGAAATTTTTATTGATACAGAAGAAGTAAAGAAGTAAAAGGTTGGGTTAAGAAGTACCTGATACTTCTAGTAACAAATACAAATACTTCCCTAGGCAAGTATGTCGCTGCTATTCGCCAGTCTGTATGGCTTTGTCCATTCATGTTACCAGGTGTGCATGTTATCAAGTTTGCATGTTATCGGGTAAATGTGTTAAATGTGGGGATGTAGGTTGACGTACTGTGTGACATATTTTACAGGGGAATAAGTTATGGATAAAAATAATAGCGTAAAACAGACTTAATTGTGTGTAATTTTTTCACAGGTGTAATAAACTTCCTATGTGTAAATTCTTATAAGTAAGGAATCGTCCTCTTCTATTCTCCAAAAACAATTACAACGGAAACATACAATTGTGCAGTTGCCAAATCTTAACTCAGTTTAAAAAAATGCCATAGATATGCATAGTTTTGTAACCAGATATCTAGTCGAAAAATCTATTTTTATATTTCTTGAATACTAATTTTAATTTATTTCAACTCCAATTTTAACGTAACTCCATGTTTTAAATATAATTAAATTTTAATCACTTACATGGAATACCAGATGCAAGACACTGGAAAGTATTAAAATGATACTAAGAGTATGTGGCAGTTCGGCAGTGTACTCGTTAAAAGTGCCTGTTACAATTGGTTATCTGATACAAAGTAACAGGTTGATACTCTGTGACCCACCTCNTGCCAAATCTTAACTCAGTTTAAAAAAATGCCATAGATATGCATAGTTTTGTAACCAGATATCTAGTCGAAAAATATATTTTTATATTTCTTGAATCCTAATTTTAATTTATTTCAATTCCAATTTTAACGTAACTCCATGTTTTAAATATAATTAAATTTTAATCACTTACATGGAATACCAGATTCAAGACACTGGAAAGTATTAAAATGATACTAAGAGTATGTGGCAGTTCGGCGGNACGTAACTCCATGTTTTAAATATAATTAAATTTTAATCACTTACATGGAATACCAGATTCAAGACACTGGAAAGTATTAAAATGATACTAAGAGTATGTGGCAGTTCGGCGGTGTACTCGTTAAAAGTGCCTGTTACAATTGGTTATCTGATACAAAGTAACAGGTTGATACTCTGTGACCCACCTCTACGCTAGCGACTGTTATGCGTGGTGGTCGTCTTTGACGTGCTAGAAACGAGGGCTTCCCGTGCGTGATGGAAGAAACGGATTACTCGCACTGGCGATCATATTTAGTTTCCCCTCCCCCCTAAGGCAATTCTTCACTATTCCTCTTTATATTGTCTGTTCGTTGTTAATTTAGTACTTCTGAAAGCCCTGCGTACGACCTACTTTTCTCCTCATTTTGTATCCTTCCACTATGGGCGTGATCACTGCATCCGTGCGTCATCCAAGTTAAACCGTGCAATTGTTATGAATGTAAATGTGTAAGTAAAATACAAATTCTTATTCTAAAAAGTAACAAACAAGAAATTTTACCTTCAGTGGTCATAAATTTAAACATTACCCTCACAATACAACACTAAGTCTTAAGAACTATTTTCATTCATTCCCTGCCAATTTAACTAGGGCTCTGCATGCCAGCGTGTATTGTAGCATGTATATAGTTAGGGGTAGTGATTTTTTTTCAAAGTTTGTTTTAAAAGTGTTCAGAAGACGTTGGTAATGTTGTGTTGTGTTGCAGTTGGTTGAACAGTTTTGAAAACAACCATTCGGGAATCTCCCTGTCCCTAACGTAAACACTGACAATCAGTCACGCTCCAAGTCAAGTTAGCAAATATGTAGTAAAACTAGTTCCGTGTCATAACGTCTTTTATCAAGTGTGGCATTTAAATTTGTGGGGAAGTGCTTTACCTTATTTATTTACTGTTTTCCTTATGCGCATATGAAAAATAATTGCATATTACCGAACATATTTTGTTGTTAACTGTTTCGCAGATACAATTGATCCGCGAATGAATATAGTGAGATGGTATATGCCTGTGTTAATTTTACATATGGTGGAACGTGGAATTATACAAACTGGCCATAAAATAGATTCTAATCAGGCTTTTCAGTGTGCTCGATGAAGAGCGAGCAGTCTTTAGGAAAGTTGTATCGTGTTGGGTAGATATTGAGAATGGCAATATGTTGAAGTAAAAATAATATGGCTGATGTTTTTGCCTATACCAGAGTGGTGCTCGCTATAAATACTTAAGCACTGTCTACATTCCACTAAATAAACATATTGAATAACTATGAAGACTGAATCTGACGTATACATGTATATAACTAAGTAGTGGGAACTAAGTTGGCCGATGTCATCACCACCATAAGGCATGGATGGGAGAACGGTCATTTCGCTCAACTTCCACCACAACGTTAAGGGTTCGATTCCCAGCGAGGTCGCTTGAGATATTTACCTGTTGCCTGTGGCCGGAGTATTTCTTCAAGAAGCTCCAATTTACCTCTGCCCTGGCATTCTGCCGTTGCTCCATCATGCAGTCAACCTCCCTGAAAGTAGAGCAACTCCTCATACTCATAATTATATGCTGTTCATGGGTAACCTGAGCACTTTTAAGAGCCNCTCCCTGAAAGTAGAGCAACTCCTCATACTCATAATTATATGCTGTTCATGGGTAACCTGAGCACTTTTAAGAGCCCTGCTTAAGATCTACTTGTATTCACACCAAGTATTCTTCTGCCATATGTAAAATTAACATTGTCGTAGGCCTGATCACTTTATTCATTCTTCAGCCAATTAAGGCCATGAAATTATAAGTAAAATAAGTATTTTCCGAATTTGTTAGTTCTTAAACTTATATATATANAAATCTTGATAACCTGCCATTGTAGCAGCGGTAACCGATCTAGCTGCCGACCACATCGCGTTACTCTGATTGGTTACATTCCATTTGTTATTTGCATACGCACGCCTATACCAGTTTTTTTGGCTCTTCAGTGTAGATATTAAAAACAGAAAGCAGAAGGAATCATTTAAGTATTTAAAACTTTTTGCCAAATGCGTTTAGTGCAACGTAAAGACATAGGACTACTTTCCCTACGTCATTACCAACTTTACTGGACTCGTGCCAATCAGTGTGTCCGTTAAAATGTATGCAGGTAGGGGAAGTGACATTTCTCAAAGCTCAAGTTTCAGAGTGATTGCTCATTCCTAGACGCAGCAGCGACCTCTGAACTGGTGTGTAAAAGAGTATGTAAAACTGTTGAGGTTCCAGGTACGTATAGTTGTGCATTGTCGTGGAGCTCCAAACGTCCCTGCTGGCGTCGGAATGCCTCGTCTGCATGAAAGTGCTCATTTCAAGCACTTTACGAAGTTTGAGCGGGTCCAAACGATCTGCTTATGTGAAGANCTCGTCTGCATGAAAGTGCTCATTTCAAGCACTTTACGAAGTTTGAGCGGGTCCAAACGATCTGCTTATGTGAAGAAGGATGTTCATTCATACCGCGAAATTGCTGCTCGTACGTGGCGTGATGCTGCGACGGTAATGACAGTGTGTAAGCAACGGACTGAAGAGAACAGGTCGAGTTGAAAACTAGGAAATGTGCCATGAAATACGACGGCAACACCACGGANCTCGTCTGCATGAAAGTGCTCATTTCAAGCACTTTACGAAGTTTGAGCGGGTCCAAACGATCTGCTTATGTGAAGGATGTTCATTCATACCGCGAAATTGCTGCTCATACGTGGCGTGATGCTGCGACGGTAATGACAGTGTGGAAGCAACGGACTGAAGAGAACAGGTCGAGTTGAAAACTAGGAAATGTGCCATGAAATACGACGGCAACACCACGGAATGGCAGACACGTCATCTGCATAAAACTGACAGACCACTCACCTTCGTCTCGAGAGTTGGCATAACGTCGGAACACTGTAACATGTCTGACGTTTCCTGCTTCCACGGTTCAACGTCTGCATCTCAGAGGACTGCGTGCATGCATTCCTTTTGCGGAGGATTCACTTGAGCCTGGACCATCGATGCCTCAGGCTACAGTAGGCTTATGAAAACACCCGCTTACTGAAGTATGGGGGCTAAGTCCAGTATGTTTTAAAATAAAAGTACCGTATTTTATATTAAATTGAACTCTTTCTTATACTTTATTTTTATATTGTAGCATTTTATATTTATAATTAATATAAATAAAAGCAGAGATAAAAAAAGTTCGTTGGTGTTACCTAGTAAGAAATAGGTCTCATGCAAAATGTTATTACAATGAATGCGCACGAATGTGGTGCCCTGTCCCTTTGGTGTAATTTTGCAGAGTCGGTTAAGCTTTGTTTGCATGAGGCGGAGGTATATACTGGAAGTATAAATTTAGCAGTGCTTCAGAAAAGTTGGAAGTAACCGTGAATGGACTATAAAATAAAATAAACTGGGCATTTTCGACCGCTCTGCCAACGCGTGTCAGAAGAGTTTCTGCTTCCTCCACTGCAGTGTTGACCGCAGCGCAGTGGAGAAGTCTGGCCAAGAAGCCTAGTCGTGTTCGCTGTTTACTCCATCAACCAAGTCCCCAAGCTGTCGCCGTGAGGATAAGGGTGCGGAAAGAACGGAGGAGAAGAGTGAGGTGATATAGTGGTTCTCCCTGGAGAACAGGACTGAGACACGACGGCTTAATGCTCCCCGGCAAGGTGCGCTCTGAATACTGACGAGGTGGCCAGGGACATGAAGAAAACTTAGGTGTGCTCAAGCATGGGTTATGAGGTCACGAACGCATTGTTTATTATCAATAAAATATTTATTCGGGTCCCGTCCAGCCCGAAAATTTGTTTGGATACCCAAAGCAGGATGATTTCCATTTTTTTTTTAATGTTTCTTGCAATTGAGGTAGGTGATTAAATGAAACATTATTCTCGTCCAGATCCCTCATATGGCTAAGAACCCGTGGAAATATAAACCCATTAATTGTTAGTACAGGACAAATGTGAAAGACAAGATACCTAGGTTTTTTTTATTATAAAAATCCACAATAACATAACAATGGTACAGTAAATTGAAGGTAGGCTCTTTATATCAAAAGCTTCAGCATGGGCAAAAATTTTGGATTTTATTTCGCATAAAACGTTGTTATTTTTTAATTTTCTTTTCGTTTTCGGTTTCCCCATTATTTTCTTTTTTTAAGCTAATAGCCGACATTTTGTAAATTAATTATAATATTTTTGATACCTTCTCGATTAGCCTAATTGCACACGCAATTATACAATTCCAACTTAAAATTTGTATGAAAATATGGAAGTTCAAAAGAAACTTTTTTCAATGTGCAGCTTTGTGTACTTAAAACACAGACTGCATCATGTATTGATTTCCTGGTTCACTGAAATTTGCGCGCCGTCTTGTCATACGCAGTTCTTAAATTTAAAAAGCTCATCAACCTAGTGCGTTTCAAGTAGTGCGTTTCCACTAGAATACATTATTTTGACCTGCGCATGTAAAGAAACGAACTTTGAATGTTAGGCAACCCGTTCGACAACCCTACATTGCAGGTGGCAGCCAAACATGTGATTCTACTCCGTTGCTATAGCGTATATTGGCGGAAAGTACGATGGCTATATGGCAACACAAAACTAAATTATTTTTATGTAAGGCCTAACATCTTGTCGATAGCAGGTGTCATTGAAGAAGGTTTCTGTGGCTCGTACAAGCAGCGGGGTAGGAACCATTACAGCATTCGGTTGGAAAGATTTCGGAAAACCAGGAAAAAGGAAATTAGAATGACTGAACCGGAATTCGAACCCGGGTCCACCCGAATGTTAATTCTGTGTGTTACCACTATGCCACCTTCAGAAAGGAGTAAAAAGTGTACGATCTGATCACTTGAATTATTTAATAATATATAACGTTCAAAACGGAAAATTCGAACACCTGGTTACATAAAACCAAGAGAGAAGTTCCGACATTAAAAAAACATTGCCTTTAAGTGTTTCAAAGCTTTTAATGGGAAATGCTAATTATTATAATGCCGATATGCGTTTTCAAATATATCTCTATAAGTGTTTAGAATATGTATAAAATTTTAATACCGTCCATAAACCGTCACTGCCTCAAACACGAAACATGATGAATAATACATTTTTCTTCGCTATCAGAAAATATTCAGTCTCTACTTTCCTTGGTAAAAGCCAAGTTGCCCCTCAATCAAAACTAATTTTAGACATAAACGACACGTTGTAGAGTAATTACGAAATAAAAATACTAATAAAATTATTTACCTTCTCTTGCAATTTACTGTATAAAACCTGGGCCCTGTGCCATTTATGAAAGCGCGTTGTGTTGATATCCTGAGTTCAATAGTGAGATTATTCACGACCACGGCGGTATCAAAGTAAGTGCATAATAATGTGTTGTAGAGAATTTATTCCTCATTTTCTGCCGTGCAGTATACAAATTTGCATTCAGATTACCCGTTTGGCAGCTAGTTTTATAAACTTGTTAATGTGAGCATTTTGGGAGTAATTTTCCTTTATAGCTAAAATTGTATATCTTAAAGGATATTGTTACGTTTCAAAAATAACTTTTAAAAGTTTCGTTGTCAAATATTACAACTTTATCAGTTACTTCCATAACTCATCCAAAATGTGTCGCAGTAAATCTTCAAAGAGAAAATAAAAACCCATGAGAACCGGGTTCTCATCCCCCCCCCCTCCTACTCCAACACAGCGGGGTGTTTTTCACCCCTTCCTTCTGCCGCCAAACGACTTGGATCTGACCATACAACAGCATTTCAAATAGTGTCTTCAGATGACTTCATCACTTTTATCGTTCTTGGCATGTACATTTCTTTAGTTATTACTGTGATACCGACCTCTATGTTTTTATTGGTACAGCAGTCTTTGTCGTGCGAGAGATTGTAGGTCACAATTACGAAGAATACATCGAATACACGCTGTCTGTAAATTTTATTTTCTGTTTAGTTTAGTGTGTTATCCGCTACTTTCCCCAATTAGCTTACTGTCATAAATTGGGGTGTAAAAATGTAAAAATTTAGAGAAAAAAAGAGAAATGATATGTTAGCCTAATAAAAGAGGAATTGAATTTTCATGACTTTATTTGCACCACCTGATAATGATTTTTTTGGGTGTTAATTTCGCCCGTCTCATTTTTACTGAATTTATATCATGAAGTTTTTTTATGAAATTCCACAACCGAAAATGGCAAGAGCGGGTGAAAAAATATGACCGAGGGCGAAAAGGAGGGAGAATTTTGCGGCGTATGAAAAGTGGATTTATAAATTGCGCGAATGAAATATGACGCTCTGCGTGACCTTTTCGTAATTAAATAAAGCTGAGCGACTGGAAAAAAAAACTGTAGTCTGGTTCTCGTTTTCAACGTCGTAAATTTCGTTCGGCAAGATGTCAGGATTGGACGACCTTAGAACTGTTGGAGAGGGGCGGGGGGGAGTGAGTTGTGAACGTCGCCACTTGACAGGATGAAATGCTTGAAATTAATGTGGGGTAGAGTGACCACGCTAGCTGCGCAAAAGAGTCTCCGTGACCCAACACTGAGCTGCTTTCTGCCAAAACGAAGTGGGTAGGACTTGAGGTTCGAGTACTGTTTACGTAAACAAGTGCTTCTACATGATTGTACACTTCCTCTAATCAGTTTTAAGTGCAATTATGTTCAATTCAAATTAGTAAAAGTGTTTTATTCCTTTAACAGTGCTTGTCCTTGGAAAGTTAACATGTAAACACGCACGTTCATCTTTGTTGACCATGTGACTTCGACAGTTGTATTGGTGTGGGGTAGGTCAACGTTGAGTTCCTACGCAGAAAACAAAACATCAGTCTATCCTCTCTTTAGTATATAGCGAAATGAGGGTACGGCCGACACTGGGGTAACTCCGATAAAACCCACTTCCTATGGGCAGCGTCCGTCACGTTTTCAACACGCGATATGATGCTGCGTAGGCTCTGCCCGTGGTCGAACCCGGATCACAGCTGCGAAAGCCCGGCTTACTGCAGTAAGAAAATCATTCCTTAATTGTTCAGTTCATTTATTTCCAATATTTTATACAACTTGTACGAAAAACGAAAGGAAATCGTATTTTCCACAGACCGTATCCCTATTTATTTGCCACGTAACATTAAAGCATGTTTACATTACACAGATTACAATCTTCAGAATTTCGTAAAAAGCTTAGTGTTACTATTAACACAATTGAAGGTTGCAAAATATTTTTCCTGCAAAAAAAAACTTTGTGGAGTTAAATAATGTGATCTAGTTTGAAACAGTATTTACTATAGTCTGCACAGTTAAAAATAATGTGTGCATCACAATACAAAATATATTCCTTGGGTCTTTNAAACAGTATTTACTATAGTCTGCACAGTTAAAAATAATGTGTGCATCACAATACAAAATATATTCCTTGGGTCTTTAGGAGATATTTATATATTACGATGATCAATGTGTAGGATTAAAGAGTGTACGGATTTATCAGCTGTGCCAAGAGCCTTACTTAATTTAGACACTTTACCGTTGGGGAAGCTATGAAATTGAAGTTACTTTGCTTGTGCTTTATATCGCGGACAGGTAGATACAGAAGAATTACTACAAAGTTGCTGCAGATGTGCATGCTGTAATTTAGTGTATGGCAGTGTTAGTACAGTCACGCACCACGCGTTCTGTTGCCCTGCAATTTTATATTAAAATGTATAGTCCCATTGAGGAACTTCTCACATAATAAGACCACTATTAAGAAAGTAATCTGCTTTACAAACACACGGAATACTGGGCCTTTAATTTTACACTCTTACTTTATTTATAATTTCACGAATANGTAATCTGCTTTACAAACACACGGAATACTGGGCCTTTAATTTTACACTCTTACTTTATTTATAATTTCACGAATATATTTACCAACTGTTTACCGTCTTCATTAATTCTTTCAGGCATACATAACATGTAATTCTAGGCGTTTCAACTAAAAAAAAAATTCAGATCTGTACTAGTAACAGTATTATGCTGTTTCATATGTCGGGACCAACAAAAATGTGTCTGTGTGTGATGCGATTTGCAGNTGTACTAGTAACAGTATTATGCTGTTTCATATGTCGGGACCAACAAAAATGTGTCTGTGTGTGATGCGATTTGCAGCAGATGTTTATGTGACTACGGAATGTAGTATAAAAACTAACAAATAAAGTCTCCCGCGCGTGAAAGACTTGCCGTTTTCTGCCGTGTAAAGTGTACTTCATTAAATACTCTCTTGCGAAACGTTCAAAATATATACCACCTTGCCTGTGAGTGTTCATTTGTCCCGTGCAAGGTGTCAATTGCTTGAGATCGGGGTGTCGCGCGCTTTAAAACAAACCCGTTCAACCACCGTCACGGGTTTAAGTATCGGAAACAAATTAATTAATTGAGTAAAGCGATATTCTACGCTAAACTAAAGAAGCAGATGCAGTCTGGTAATAAAACACTGTTCACGGTAAACTGAGCACTTTTGAAAGCCCTGCTTAGGATCGACTTCCCTAACTACACTGTATACTTCCACCATACGTTAATATAAAAACATTCCTATGGGCCTTGTCACTTTATTCATGTGCCATCCAAGTTAAAATTGTTGAATTGTTAGGGCATGATAATGTGTTACTTATATGCCAGTGCTTACTATAATGCGAATAAAACGAGCAACACTAACCTCACTGCACATACACTTAAACATTACATTCACGCGATGAAACTTTTGCCTCTATTAATCGCTGATGTCGACTACATTATTTTATTATGGCCGGGTTTATTAACCATGCAACCAACGCTAGAACGCGACGACGTAACGAAAGAAAATCACGATCGTTTATAAACATCACATGACGCAAGAAGTTACGAACAATACAAAATGAAATTATAAAACAACTACAAAATATTTATTCCCATAGTGCTTGTATGCGATCATGTTATGCCGTTTTCGAACATATTGGTTTATTAAAGATAAATTTTACGTTTTGACCCTTGGCAAATTAATGTCATATAGTTTTTAAATCGCTGAATAACAAATTTCTAGGAATACTATTTAACGACGGTGGTTCCAAAATATTTTAATACCTAATTATGATATTTATTTATGCCTCCATGCAAAACATTTGGCATAAATTAATTGTACAAGCAAATAATATACTAAGAATAATCTAAAACTGAAAATTATAGCCTTCTGTAAGAGCGTGAAACGATTTTGCAATCCACCACTGCTAATCTAGAAATCGTATAACGCAAGAAGTTGAGAGTTGGCCAACTTTTGAGTTGCATTCCTGCGTCCTTCGCAGTTCATAAACTGCATATTTGAATTATTTGCATTCGACTTTTTGCATCTTTCATTTTCTCGCATTGTGTATAAATAATGCGGCCTGAAGTTAGTCACGGTAGTTTGCCTAGGGATTTTGGCGAAAGAGGACACTCTTGCATCGCCCTTGCTAGGATCACAGCCGTCGTAAAAATCGAGCAGCACGTGAACCTGAAATTTCTTATGAAACTGACCTCCTGGTATAGCTGAGAGAATGAAGGAGGAGGAAAAATCCTGATATCTGGAATAACAACTAAAGGTTTATGCATCGGGTCAATGGGTTCATTCCCAACGGCTTATCTGNAAAAATCCTGATATCTGGAATAACAACTAAAGGTTTATGCATCGGGTCAATGGGTTCATTCCCAACGGCTTATCTGCGAAGCAGTTTTTAGAGGACCAACGCATCTCTGTGCTCGAGACGTGTTCGTCAGAATCGGCACCGTGTGACTTCCGCCTGCTCCCCAAAACGAAAATTGCATTGAAAGGAATATATTTTCAGTCTGCTGAAAATATGGAAAAAAAAACTGCAGACTTATTGAACAGGATGACAGTTACAGAGTTGTTTTGAGGTTTTTAATAGTGTAAGAATACATATGTAGCGATGTATAGAGAGAAAAGAGCAGTATGCTGATGAAGATCGAAATTAAATTTTGGTATTTTGTAACTAAACTACGTTTTCTGATCGGCCATTTTACTCAATAGATACGTTGAAAAAAAAACATCAATTTTCTTGCAGTAAAGTTGACAACGATATTGAAAACGTAATTCCAACATTTAATGTCGTTTTAAAAATGTGACTTTTAAATTTGGCGACAGTGAAATTAGTAGTGTGATAAAGGGAAGTCTGGCACAATGTGTTTTAAATGGGAGCTGTGTGACTGTGGCTGTGGCTGTAATTGGTGGTCTTCGGCTCGACGTGGACGAGCTCGGCAATCTTCGGCTTGACTCAGGGGGTGCTCGGAAGCCATCGACTCAGGATTGAGGAATGTAACAGAAGGTGCTCGGCAGTTACGCCCACTAATTCTTCAAGCAAATGTTTGTTTCTGGTAGACTGTTGGTTTTATAGGCACCGGGTATGTCAAATCGTAAATCTATATTTATTATCAGATTTTAAAAAATTATTTTTCATTATGAATTATTAATTATTTTATATTGTGCCGAAATTATACATAGGGTAGTGCAGAAACATACAAACGTTTCTCATACAATTACTACATTTACAGTTCCCTCTCTTAAAGACAGATAAATACACGATGCCAGAATCTGCAAATGATTCACTACCTCGACTATTTTGTAGGTATACGTATGCTACTCAGATGTTTTTAATGTATGTATATATGACTAAACCAAGTCCATCATATTAATAGCGACCACTTGCACGAGTATGTTATAATCATGGTATGGATCAACATCTATGAACACTTTTATAGTATTAATTGGCGTTAATACAAATGCCAATACTGCAAGGCCCCGGAGACTTGCAATGTACAAGGGTAACAAACAGCCTTAACTTTCGTGCTCTTCTTTACCATCAATCCATCAATCGTCCAATCATTCAATTGATATTTGGATCAATCCATTTATCTTCCAATATTTCCATCAATCTTTCACAANAAAATCCTGATATCTGGAATAACAACTAAAGGTTTATGCATCGGGTCAATGGGTTCATTCCCAACGGCTTATCTGAGAAACAGTTTTTAGAGGACCAACGCATCTCTGTGCTCGAGACGTGTTCGTCAGAATCGGCACCGTGTGACTTCCGCCTGCTCCCCAAAACGAAAATTGCATTGAAAGGAATATATTTTCAGTCTGCTGAAAATATGGAAAAAAAAACTGCAGACTTATTGAACAGGATGACAGTTACAGAGTTGTTTTGAGGTTTTTAATAGTGTAAGAATACATATGTAGCGATGTATAGAGAGAAAAGAGCAGTATGCTGATGAAGATCGAAATTAAACTTTGGTATTTTGTAACTAAACTACGTTTTCTGATCGGCCATTTTACTCAATAGATACGTTGAAAAAAAAACATCAATTTTCTTGCAGTAAAGTTGACAACGATATTGAAAACGTAATTCCAACATTTAATGTCGTTTTAAAAATGTGACTTTTAAATTTGGCGACAGTGAAATTAGTAGTGTGATAAAGGGAAGTCTGGCACAATGTGTTTTAAATGGGAGCTGTGTGACTGTGGCTGTGGCTGTAATTGGTGGTCTTCGGCTCGACGTGGACGAGCTCGGCAATCTTCGGCTTGACTCAGGGGGTGCTCGGAAGCCATCGACTCAGGATTGAGGAATGTAACAGAAGGTGCTCGGCAGTTACGCCCACTAATTCTTCAAGCAAATGTTTGTTTCTGGTAGACTGTTGGTTTTATAGGCACCGGGTATGTCAAATCGTAAATCTATATTTATTATCAGATTTTAAAAAATTATTTTTCATTATGAATTATTAATTATTTTATATTGTGCCGAAATTATACATAGGGTAGTGCAGAAACATACAAACGTTTCTCATACAATTACTACATTTACAGTTCCCTCTCTTAAAGACAGATAAATACACGATGCCAGAATCTGCAAATGATTCACTACCTCGACTATTTTGTAGGTATAAGTATGCTACTCAGATGTTTTTAATGTATGTATATATGACTAAACCAAGCCCATCATATTAATAGCGACCACTTGCACGAGTATGTTATAATCATGGTATGGATCAACATCTATGAACACTTTTATAGGATTAATTGGCGTTAATACAAATGCCAATACTGCAAGGCCCCGGAGACTTGCAATGTACAAGGGTAATAAACAGCCTTAACTTGCGTGCTCTTCTTTACCATCAATCCATCAATCGTCCAATCATTCAATTGATATTTGGATCAATCCATTTATCTTCCAATATTTCCATCAATCTTTCACAAACTTTGCAATCTGCAACGAATGATCACAAATCCTCGGTAATCTTTCCATTAATCATTCGCAATCTTTTCATAAATCAACACTTCAATCATCACTTCAGTCACCACTGCAATTAGCACCACAATCCTCACCACAATCAGCGCCACAATCCACACCACAATCTTTGGCAATCCTCACCAATCTTTCGCAATCTTCCCATCAATCTTTTGCAATCATTCCATCAATCTTTAGCAATATTTCCACCAATCATCAATCCATATTCGATCAATGGGTTGTCATCTGTCTCCATCCATACATATTAAGGAAAAACGATTCACCAACGGTTTCCAAAATTTGAACATTTCGACAGAATTAATGTTTTGTATGCAGTCAACTATTTATTCATTTTTGTATGTAAAGTCTTCATTGTCATTCTATATGCATATCTTCCCATTAATAGTCGAGTGCTCATAGCACCACTTTAAAGTTGTGAGGGAAAAAAGAATACAACATACAAAAATAAAGAAAAACCGTTATTTTATAATGTGATATATATCTGTTCCTTCAGTTACAAATGATTGAAGATATTCCAACAATATGTGAGAGATCCCTGCGTTTTTGAAGGTCAATCAAATATCTGAGTCTATGAATAATTTCATTCGGGTCTTCGGGAAATAGGTAGCCAGTATTCTCGGCGTCTTCTGCCTTCTTCATGTCACTTGTTGCAGCAAATGTGTTGGGGTGGTGTGTCAGTGCATCGAGAAAATCTCCATTATCATCTTCAGCATTATCATTGTCTTCATATTAATTTTCATCAATGCTCTCTTCGTGGTCATCTTTACCTTCTGTTTCGTATCCTATATTAGATTTGCCTTTCTTTGTAGCAGGAGTTGTATGCTCATCAGTATTTAGAGACGAGGACCGNTTTCGTATCCTATATTAGATTTGCCTTTCTTTGTAGCAGGAGTTGTATGCTCATCAGTATTTAGAGACGAGGACCGTTTATTTTTTAAGTTCGTCCACTTCATGCTAAGGTCTTGCAAGTGTATATTCAACACAAACCGGTTCTACTTTACTCATTCCGTCTTTAGCATTAACTGTCTCGTCAAAATCGTTGGTGGAACTGAGTACCCACCGATGTAGCNTACTTTACTCATTCCGTCTTTAGCATTAACTGTCTCGTCAAAATCGTTGGTGGAACTGAGTACCCACCGATGTAGCAGGGGGTACGGACAGCATTACTTGCTGGCTCTCAAAAGACGAATCGTTACGGTTTTTGATGTGGTTCTTCAATAGATCACCTTGCTTAAACTGTGTGTGGCCATTGTCGTAATTCTTCCTCATGCAAAAAGGACTCTTCGTACAGGTGTTTCTTTCATGTCGATGAGCATTTTGACCGAAGGTAAAAACTCGTTCACAGAATCGACACAGTCGGCAATCAGACAGCGATAATGTAGATCGCGGCTCCATGTTCGTTGAGGTCAAAGGCAGTCCTTCGTATTCACAATTCATATCCACTGTATAGCGAGAGAATGCTTCCAAATCGATGTTAACTTCTCAACGCCTGAACATCAACTAAGGTATCAGTGTGCATTAGTGCTCTTTATATACATTCTTCCATCACTCAGAAAAAATCGCCTGATTGTTTCTAAGTCCAAGAGAAAATTAATAACTTTTACGATTTCAGGCTTCGTACGCAGGGCCCTAAACCATGTACCGCCTTTATAAATTGCTTAAAACTTTTTATCAGTAGCACATGAATATTAAATAGTAACAAATTAATGCAAGGACATCACTTNTTATAAATTGCTTAAAACTTTTTATCAGTAGCACATGAATATTAAATAGTAACAAATTAATGCAAGGACATCACTAAGAAGGCTTTAAAATCTCAGGTCGTTAATCGAATTGCGAACCACATATATTACCCTGATTCCCATATCCGATGGCTAAAACCGATATTTCGCCTTTATTATGAGTTCCTAAAACAGTCTCTGAAATTTTTCCAAAGTCCGAAAGTGAATTATTAATTTTTTTTACAGTTTTGGGTCTTAAACTTAGGTCCCTACATCGTACCTCACCTTTGGAGATGGCTAAAATCTTTATATCAGGTGAGCATAAATATTAAACACTAAGAAATTTATGTACGAAAATCGCTAAAAAGGCTTCAAAATTTCGGGTCATCAATCGATTTGCAATCCTATTATCTCACCCTGATTCCTATATGCGATGGCTAAAAAATCCGTTTCCCCTTTAATACAAATTTCTATAATATTTACCGAACCCTGGGAGACAATAGCCACATTTCTTTCTAAGTCCGATAGAAAATTAATATTTTTCATTGTTTCGGGTTTCGAACTCAGGTCCCTACACCATACTTCAGCTTTTCAGATTGGATAAATATTTATATCAGGTACGTATAAGTACGTAAAAAGAAAGAAAGTCACGTACAAAATTCGTTAAAAATAATCCAAAACTCGGGTCGGTATTCTAAATGTGAACCCTTTATTTAACTATAACACCTTTAGTCTTCATCCAAAATTTGTCTAACAACCTGCATTATAAGTTCCATACGCCATGTACTTGTACAGGATTTATTCCAGCTTTTTCTACTAAGGTGTCACTTAGGTGGTTCTTACATGTAAACTTGTAAGCTTTTCTTTTCTTGCTCCTCTTCCACGATTCATTTTAGTGTACTGAAGTGCAGCCATGTTTATGAAAAGTCGGGGAAAATAGCAATAGACAATATCTGACAATCCAAGCTTGGTTTGCTGCTCCGTGCCTTATTTCTCTGCAAATATTTTGCTACATATGTTGCGTCTCCTCCTGAATTTTAAGTTCGCACAAAAAAGTTTTTAAAAATTAAAGGTATTAGAACTTTAACACTTTCATTATCATCATCTAATTTCAAAAGAGAAGCAAAACCGGCTTCTTGCTCTTAGTTGTGATATCCTCTCGTCACCTCTGGTCGAGAAGTCGTATCAAAGTTCCAAACTACACAATTAATGAAAAATATATTAACTTACATTTAAAGTACAGAAACGTTATTTACCTTTTTATAATTAAATTTATCTTAATAAGTTTTCGGCCAAAACCAAATAATTGCAAATTATTTAAAAACAAATACACACTTTCCGTCTCATAGTTAGAGCATTCATAATTGGTAAAGTTTCATTGTAAAAAAAAAATAAAGAAACTCACGTTAGCTGCAGTTTGTGGTGTGAGTCACTCACAGAATATCGATGACATCTCTGAACGAGACGATAAACAAAGTTGTTCTTGCGCCTGTGCGTGTGCTGGCTTGCAGGTTCTTGACTAGGGGTTATTTTTGGACAGCGCAGCTTGTCACATATTATCAAAATGCTGATAAGCGGGCAAACACAGACAGCTGAAACTTTGTACACATCTTCCCTACATACAAAGCTACATTTTGGTGGTTATATCGTCTTTTCTTCCGTGTTCGTTCTTTTTGTATTCTTTGTTTCATGACAACATTTTACCATAAAACGCCGTTTCTTTCTAGTAACTATAGTTAGTTAAAATATCACTGAAAATTAATTAGTAACACACCGTTTTGAAGTTTAAACATGTTATAATTAATTTAGGAAAAAATGTTTTTAATTTTATCTTTGCTTGAATGCGAATATTATAATTTTAAATTGTGGATTTTGTTACGTAAATAAGAGAACCCATATTATACTACACTTACGCANAATGCGAATATTATAATTTTAAATTGTGGATTTTGTTACGTAAATAAGAGAACCCATATTATACTACACTTACGCAAGTTGTGGAACTTGTGGTAGACAAAATAATGAATCGATTTGGTGAGAATTTTGTGAAAAGGTAGCTCGTGTGTAAGAGAACGAAAATCGCCGACTTAGAACTTTGTGCTAGAAAGTTCGCTTTCGGGTAATTTTGTCGCGGACGCGTGCGTTTCGGACCGCTGTGCGCCACCGGTCTGCGGTGCGGGAGGTTCTGGGTTGGAATGCAAGGTAAGGCACGAGTGTTGGTTTAAGTTAGGTCATAAGTTAGTTTGTAAGCCGTCCCCTGATAATCCTTCAGTCATAACACCGAGGGACGTTAATAAGCCCTTCCCAATACAATACAATTAAGTGATCTGGTCCAAAGGCAGTGTTAAATTTACATGTGGTGGAAGGATGTACAACAAGCAGAAAATTAGATCTCAATCAGGACATTCGAAAGTTCTCAATTAACAGCGAACAGATTAAATTACAGACATCTGGCAGTGTGTATTTTACTTATTTCTCACTAGATGGCTATGATGAAAGTAAAACACAGGAAAACCCACGTTAAAGTGCATCACGTTTGCACCATGTACGTAACAAAAACCCGGATAAAGGCTATTTCAGTTGCACGAATCAGTTTTAATCCAGGCTTTCGTTCAGTTAGCTCACGGTAACGTTGGACACGTATTCCACACATATTTCAGGTATGTCCCTCGTATTGCCATTTCATTTTCCGGTCCTGAGCGGAGAGTTGTTCGCTTCCCGCCTGTTTTAACGCGCCAATTAGTGTACAACAGTACACGATATGACATTTCCGAGTTCGGTGACGAGCACGTAGCTACACGTGTCAGAACGTGGAAAACATACAGATGTTTTGTTTTTTTTTCACGAGCTTCACCACAGCCGAAACTTTTCTACTAATTATCGCTGTTCACTTTACTGTCAAGTTGTAATTGGGACCGCCGGAGATTTGAGAAAGGAATGTACCCAAGCAGAAAATAACAATCATTTGTTTCATTTGTGAAGAGCGTATCGGATGTATTTTAATGAATACAGTTTCGAATGAATCCAACAGCGTGAATCCTAATTACGTTTCGGGTTCGACATGAAGTTTTAAATATGGAGTAGTGTGCAGACTATTTGAAGGCTTCATAGATTCACTGGTAAATGCTGGTGTCGCGAGGTAAGGTCGGAATACAACAGTTAGTTTGTATTTTCGTCGTAGTTCATACAAACACCCTATAAAATTTTCGCGCTACTCTTATTTTATTCTTGGTGAAAAATTGTGAGACAGTGTTAAAAAATTTCGAGGATAATCATCCGGTTTATGGCAGCCTGTGTTTTAAATATTTGTGTATTGTTTGACATCTCGTCTACATAGCGATAATGGAAGGCAGTCAGTTGCTCCGAGAAACCAAACCGGGGAGGTTTTCGGACATGGCCTGTATCATGGAGTTGAGNTAATGGAAGGCAGTCAGTTGCTCCGAGAAACCAAACCGGGGAGGTTTTCGGACATGGCCTGTATCATGGAGTTGAGTTGAGAGATTTGTGCGGCTGTTAACAGCGTGGTCTTGAGAGCCGGTGAGGGTGAAATGAAGTGAGAATGGAGCNGAGTTGAGAGATTTGTGCGGCTGTTAACAGCGTGGTCTTGAGAGCCGGTGAGGGTGAAATGAAGTGAGAATGGAGCAGAGCCGAAATGCAGGAGCGGTGTAAATGAGAGATCCCCGAGAAGTATCATCCGGCAGCGGCATCGTCCGGCGCGATTCTCACTTGCGTAAATCCGGGAAGGACCCGGCCGGGGATTGAACCCCTGTTCGCCTTCGTGGGAGGCGAGTAGTCTAACTACTTAGCCACCGCGGTCCTGCGGTCGCATTTTAGCAATCACCTGGAGTAATTTCGGAAAACTGCGGGGGACCGTAATAGTGATGGGCAGACCGGTAATGGCAGCCGCTTCCTACCGAACGTGAATACAGTTTGTCCACACTGCACCACCTTACTTTGACTGACAACAGACGAAAACCTGCTTAAGTTTTAGAGCAGCAAGAATGGACACTAAGAAAAGAAATTGCACAATATATATTGAACACATCCTTGCTGCGAGGCCGCCTATAAACTTACGTTCGTTACGAGTTTGTAGATGGACGGTATTTGTTGTCCTCAGAAAATAAATCGCGTTTGCTATTTGCTTTACCTCAGCTATTAAACATAAATTATTATAGTTTGGATCCTTCTCATAAATAAAGCTCGGTTTCCTACAGAACGGGGGAAAAAGTAATTCGGAACGTCTCACTTGTAGTCCCGCGACGCTTTGCCTCAATTTAGACAAAGGACAAGGTAATCTCTGACCTTTGTGTGTTTGGGTCGTTTATACGCTGGTATCCTGGCTTGCTGCTACGACGTGCCTGCCCTGAGTTTTCTAGCCATAATTAATTACCGCGCTGTTTTTCTTGGTAATAAACATTTGCCGCAGCTGAACTATCTTCACCTCAGCCTTCGGCTCTCAAGACCTCGATGTTAAGAGCCGCCCAAATCTCTTCACTCACTCACTCACTTTACTTCCGCCCACGACTCATAATTACTATGAACTATAGACTTTATATCTCAAATTTTGACCAAAATGGAAATATTCATATGTTTCAGCAAAAACTGAGTGCTTGGAGAAAATTTGCATAGGCAGTAATACAATCACAATACCTTGCGTTTTTCACTATAAATTAGCAATAAAATTACGCAAATTAGAACTTTAAATTCTTCTAAATAAATCTTTTGATTGCTTTGTTCTTTAAAATACGTATTTGACGATTTTGATGGCTAATCAGATAGACAGCTATTTTGCATTATAATGACATGGATTCCAGATTTTTATTTTATGCGGCATTATAAAATCTGTAAAGCTAGAATTTATTTATACCAATTTTATTACTTTTGGTTTCTACAAATGACGATTTTCGGTAATCCTAACTAATATTATAAATGCAAAAGTGTGTTTGTTTCTCCTTATTTCACGTCGCAACGGAGCAACGGATCGACGTGATTTTTGTACAGAGATAGTTGAGGGCCGGGAATTGACATAGACTACTTTTTATCCCGAAAAAATATCTCATTCCCTCACGAAACCTTTTTAGTAAAAATAGCGCTCGGAGTACAATTCTGCATCAATGTAAGTTGTTAGTGTAGGACGAAAGCACAATGCTACACAAAAAAGCCATAGATGCCGAAAACTGAACTCTACAGGATATACGAAACAATACAGACATTATGGGAGGAATGGTTGTTTTACTGACTGGTGACTTCCGCCAAACTCTACCGGTGATTCAGAGGGGCACACCTGCAGATGAAATCAAATCCTGTCTCAAGTCATCAAGCTTATGGTAAAATGTCAATAAATTCAGCTTGATGACAAATATGAGAGTGCACCGCTACAATGACGTTGATACAAAACATTATGCTGATACACTATTAAAAATTGGAGATGGGTGGTTAGAAACAGATGCCGAGGGCTGTGTGTCACTAACGGGGGATTCTAGTAATTTGGTGCAGAGTGATACGGAACTGATTGCTAGCGTTTACCCAGATCTACAAATAAAGTAAAAAAGCGATTCTAGCACCAAAAAAATTACATCGTTAGTGCTCTGTTCTGTGTTTATTATCAGTGTCTGTCTACTAACAAATACCGTTATTTATCCCTATACGTCTGTTACTATAACCACGCGAGCAACATTCAATGACGAAGTTTTTCACCTTGCACTCATTGAAATTGAAAAACAAGTGCAGAAATTGTCAGGAAAAAAGTATGAGAAGCGTGGACTTTATTTAAAAAAAAAAAACCTTAACAACAATTTTGTAGTCCAGGCGAGTGGAGCTGCGGGCGCAGCTAGTTTAAAATATTTGGCAAATATTTTTTAGAGTGTTTGCTAAGGATTTCAAATATTAAAACAAATTCAGATAAGAGTCGTGAACCAAACGTTGAGGAGTATCCATATTTTAAAATGACGACTAAATTTCCACGCAATTATTTTTAGTAGTTTTCGTAATTGTGGCATGATTACAAATGAATCTATGGGGTACGATAAATAAGTAATTCGCCTACACGTTCGTATGTAGGCTTCTGTTCTAAATTGCTCTCTCGACAAAACTGAATAAGAAAGAAAACTAAATTAACAATGTGGTTGACATCACAAGGAAGTGATTCATTCACCCTGCTGTTCTCTGGTGGTAAATCTCGATATGCGGCGACCACAAAGTGCATCTCTCCCCGGTTCGTGCTGAAATAAACCGCAGCAATTCTCGCTGAGACAGGAGGGAGGAAGGAGCGAGACGCCCACCTTTGCCACAGCCGGCGCGAGGTTATTGCCGTCTCCACTCGTGCCAATAGAAGCCAGTCATTTACCCAGACCCCGCAGCCCCTTCCACAAAGGGCCTGTCGTCTTTGTGCGGACGCGCGGTGCACTAGCTCGCTCCCAGGCTGCCTGCCACCACCGGCTTGCGCCTGTCACCGCGTCCCCGGAGTCGCTTTGATCTCCCAGAAGCAGCATCCTTCGTCTCCTTAAAGACGTCGCGCTTCAATGTTCACCCACACGCACACGCACCGCGTGCATCCGTACAGACCTGGCGGCCGAGACAGCTGTGTCGCTTGTGCGCCTGGCGGAAGCCAGAACGTCGTCGCAGAAGAGGGATCCAGAGAGGCAGAATGAGAGAGGGAGAGGGGAATGCTCCTTCGACGGGAACAAATATGACTACGTCAACGGCATCTCTTGACTCTCTCTCTCTCTATCTATCTNCATACAGACCTGGCGGCCGAGACAGCTGTGTCACTTGTGCGCCTGGCGGAAGCCAGAACGTCGTCGCAGAAGAGGGATCCAGAGAGGCAGAATGAGAGAGGGAGAGGGGAAGGCTCCTCCGACGGGAACAAATATGACTACGTCAACGGCATCTCTTGACTCTCTCTCTCTCTCTCTATCTATATACTGGTCCAGAGATTCCCTCAGCGCACCAGCCCGCCTACCTGATGCAAGAATTGTCTTGTAAATCTTAAATATACTTTTCTACAGGAACCAGTTAATACATTGCCGGTCTTGTTTTCATCTGAAAATAAAACACCCTCACATTGTTCCGCAATAAAATACGTATCGCGTTCCGCAGACTTTTATTTCCGAGGCCTTTCAACGATGGAATTTGCAGAATACGTTTTCTTAAAATATGCTGTGTAAATACTTGCGAAAGTTGTGTAATGAGCACAACTGATGTTTGTTATAACTTTTAACAAATACTATTACATATGTTCCATAATTGAAAACTGCGAGCTGGTGCAGTGCTTTGGGTTATAAAATGAACTTTATGCGAGTGTCCCTGATATTCATATTGCCACCTTCATTAGCCGCAGAAACCACAATAGCTTTTGGGCGTAAATATACAGAGTGTATCTAAATTCGATGACAAACTTCGGCTGCAGGTTAATCACGAAAAAAGAAGTTGAAAACATATTTACGACCTATGGTCTAAAGTGAATACTAAGGGTGGTACGCGTCTTTGAAGTTGAATCTGAAGCACTAGATTATTACAGATATCGGAGAAAATATATAAGATGAAACACTGCGTTTCAGGATAATGTGTAAGTGTAAAATTATCTACAAACACCACAAAACCTGTCGCTTTCAGCAAATTTATTCGTGAATATAATAACGGTTACCACTCTTATTGCGAGGCATTCGACATGACGCGGTAGCATATGTGGGGTATTACTGACGGAATGAGAATCCGCATTTTCTAATTGACGAAAAAGGCTACTTGTGTAAACACCCTAACCCTCACCGTTTTCTAGTAATTCGAGTTTGAAATTTCAAAAAATTATGTTTAAAACCTGACAGGTAGGCAATACGCACCCCATTCCATAACAAATGGTTGCGAATATCTAAGGGACAAGATAACAGAGAGAGAAGAGAAACATTCAGACATATGAGGTAACAAATTTACGGTAGTGGTTCACCAGTATTTTATTATTAAGTTGTAGCAATTGGAGGATGCCAGGTAAATTCACATAGTCATTTATTACATAATGACGTGCAATACTGTGGTATAAAAGAGCCTTGGATGAGGTGCTCAAACTGTCGGCCTCCAACCTCGCTGCAGAGTGTACATCGATGATGCCACGATTGCCGAACAGTTAAACACGTCAGGTGTGGTTCTTATGATTTCGGCAGCAGCAGATTGTATTCTGGCCACGAGATCCCCCAGAGACGCTATTCGAGTCTCATACACCGAACACTTCATAGCGCCCCGCAAGTAAAACACAAGCGGTGTAAGATCTGGAGACCTTGCAGGCCATAACCTTGGCTCACCGCAACATATCCATTAAGCTGGAAAAGTGGTGTCAAAGTACACCAAAGTGCGGTGGTGCACCGTCATGCTGCAGCCATATTTATTGTCGAATCCCAAGTGGAACGTCTTCCAGCAACTCTGGCAAAACCGGTTCCAAAAACACGAGGTACCAGTCAGCATTTAACCGAGCGGGCAACATGTATGGCCTAATCAAACTGTCACCTACAATACCACACCTCACGTTAACGCCAAAGAGCTCCTGGTAATTTCGGATGAAGGGCGCGTGAGTGTTCGCTTCTCTCCACGCGTGACTATTACGAGACTTTAACACGCATTCTCTTGTGAATCGTACTTCGTCGGTAAACGACACGACACTTGGGAAATGTGGCTCTACTGCACATCGTTGTAAACACTACTGCACGAACTGTAAACGTTGTGGATAGTCTTCAGACTTCAAATAGTGCACTTTCTGTCGGCGATATGGATGGAGCAGCTTCATGCACAACCCTCCACACAGTCATGTGTCCAGTGTGGGCCGCTTGCGCCACTTGACGGCTGCTGGTAGACGGCGACTCATGGAACCTCCGCAGCACCTCCTCCTCAAAGTGATGTGTTCATACCGACCTTGGGAGGCCAGCATTAGGCCTGTAACCTGTAACATGTACGGTATTGGGACAGGTACCCTCTGTTTCACAGTGTAAAATGATTGCTGTGACGTCACGTAAACACACTGCGTGACTCTTTTACTCACCGTCATGTCCCCTGTTCGCGAAGCCTCCTAGCAACGGCTGTGAACGTTGAATGATGTGGCACACGTCTGTTTCGATACCTTTCCCTGTACATGCGTGCTGCAGCTCTACTGTTACACTGCGCAGCCCCATGCACAAGGTGAATCCCAGCCATTTCAGGCAATGTAAAAAGATCCATTTCGCGATACTCCATCTAAGCCTCTGCTTCACTCCGATAAACTGTAGTACAATGGTTTCGGCTGAGTAAACGACTGAACATATCACCGGACACGTAGGCCAAAGGCCCTCCACTTGATGGTGTGTGTTGTGAGGCAGCCTACATTGTAGGCCATTATGATAGACAATAAATCCTCCATGTAATTGTATGACGTCATCCCTCACGCAACCGTGTTTTGACACCTTCATACTAACGGTTTTTACCCGCACCAGCCTCGTATACGAGTTGGCTATGATAACCATTTCACAAAGTCGATTTACAACCTACACCTCATCCACGATCACAACACACACAGGTCGATTCTTACACAGAAGAGACATGTGGTAACTGTGATATGGACATTGATGTTATGATACAATTATCTATTACTACTGTAAACGCTAAGTTATTACACGTATTACGGTAGTGTCCTATAGTGTACTCATGCTTCGTACACCACAATTAATTCCGCAATTTCAAGTCTCTCGTTATGGAAATGGCTCACAGACAGATGTAGCGTAATTTGCTATTGTTTGGATTTATTGTGACTTGCAGCATTTCTCAACGCCACAGTTACGGACCACTTCATGTTATCTTGTCCCTTTTATATTCGCAACCATTCGTTGTGGAATGTTGTGCGTATTGCCCGCCTGTCAGGTGTTGAATATTAATTCTTTTGAAATTTCAAACTCGAATTACTCGAAAACGCTGGGGATTAGGGCGTTTACACAAGGCAACCTTTTTCGTCAATTGGAAAATTTGGATTCTCATTCCATCAATAATATCCCACATATGCTACCGCGTCATGTCGAATGGCTCGCAATAACAGTGGTAACCGTTATCATATCAACGAATTAATTTGATGACAGGGACAGATTTTGTGGTGTTTGTAGATCATTTTACACTAACTCATTATCCAGAAACTCAGTGTTCCATCTTAAATATTTTCTCCGATATCTGTAATAATCTGGTGCTTCAGATTCAACTTCAGAGGCGTGTACCGCCCTAGGGAGTCGATTTAGACCATAAGTCGTATTAATGTTTTCAACTTCTTTTTTCATGATTAACCTGCAGCCGAAGTTTTTCGGCCGAATTTATATAAATCCTGTGTATATTTTTTTATACCTACAACATAGTGCAGATTTTTCATTATGTTTTACAAATTAACAGGGCATTGAGTATTAGATGGTACTTTTTTTCTGCAGTGGATGATGTTTGATTTCTGTTCCGGTCATAAATTTTGTGATCTTCCGTAAAATTGAATAATTGTACTCTTCTCGACTGTTGCCAATTTAAAAATAATGAGGGCAGTTAAGTTAAAACGACACGTATTTAAAATTTCTTTGATTTATGCTATAGTCTGTCGTGCCAAATATGTCGATACACAAACTGATATAGAATTTAGGTAAAAAAAAATCTTGACGCTATTCCCCACCTGTGGAATATAGGTGGTTTATAGGGTCGTAATTAATTCGGAAATCTGGTACGGGTGAGACCCCTTTTCTCGGGTATATGGGTATAGTCTGGTTCTTGATACTGTCTCTACAGATGTATCTACGCCCCACCTTTGGGAAGCCAATTTAACTTGATGCTACGCCACCTGTCAGGGTGCCAATTTAAATTGACGGGGTTGGGCTCCACATTGGGGAAGCCAATTTAACTTGACTCTACACAGTTGGGAAGCCAATTTAACTGTTGCTGGCTTACCTAGACCCCACGTTGGGCATGACTATTTAACTTGATGCCACGCCACTGTGGAATACAGTGTGGCTTATAGGGTCGTAGTTAATTCCTCCAGGCATAGACTATAAGGTGCCTAGAAGGTTAAAGGTTTTCAATAAGGTAGTCTTTTGATGTTTCACTTAACTGGATAATTATATTGTCTCTAGTTTGAACAAAAACAACATACAGCAACACTTCCGAGGGGTGGTACTCTAATTTGGCTACTCGTATTAACTGGGGCGGCTTCGTGGTGGAGGGGGGCTTCTCTGGGCGGCGACTTGATACTTAACTACTCTGCTGTTGGTGCTGGTATGCTGTCAGCTGGGGATGAGCTCCGGTGAAGTGGGCGGCCTTTGGAAAAGGCCCACATTTGGTGTTGTCTCACTGGACTGCTGTTCTGGGCTCGTGCTCACGTCGTCTCGCGATTCCTTGACGCAACTCTTCCCTCGGCGCGGTGATAATAAACGGTCGCCCTCTTCTCAAGTAAATTCGCTTATATGCTCTCCAGCTTCTCTCCCTAAGTCTCGGCACGTGTCTCTCTTATTGGGGGAAGGGGGGAGGTGGTTGCCTTCAGTACAAAGCCATTCAGCCACGTGCCATGGTTCGTGAAGGTTCGGGGGCGGGAGAAGTGGTGATCTGCCCCTTGAATTTACCATCTCAGCTTATTTTTCCGCTGTTTGGCTACAAGGGTGGTAGGGGTGAGGAGTATTTGTGGCCCCCCACTTTCAATTGGTCAGCCGTTTTCTCAGGCGTGAAGCTAGAGGTGCTCTTGCTTGGCTCTGCGATTTCTCCCGCTTTCCTACGTATGTACGTAGCACTTTCCGGGTGCTCCAGCGATATGCCAGCTCTAACTCGGCACAACCTTGACACGTGTAACTGCGATCCGTTCTGGATGTCCACGTGCCTCGTGACACGTGTCAACTGGTAGGCGCTCGCGAAGGGGGTCAGCGAGGCCTCTACTCAAAAGGCGTTACACGACAATCTGTATCTAAAAAATTCTAGGGATCAGTTTAAGACGTGTCTCTTAGCCCCAGCAATACGTTATCTCTGCCCCAACAGATTCCGTTTTACCCTTACTGTTAAAATCAAATCCACTGAAAGGGCATTCCTATAAAATGTATCTTTCGTCTAATAGAAATATTTTAACGCTTCACAGTATAATAAGTAGGAATCGGTTAATATATTGTGACAGGCTATTGCTCTACAATAACTCTAGCTAGAGCATTCATTCATTGCTATGAAAAGTATCCATTATCACGTAAAACACAATGTGACTTAACAGTTATTTTTAAAGTGTAAAGTAATTCAAAGGAATTTACTTTTTTATAGTTATAATTTTTATATTCGATTTTGAGTTCTATATAATGGACGCCACTGTTTTTTACAAAAAAAGTATAGGATATATATGTATATTCTCTGGACTTATTGACCATTTAAGGAAAGCGGATTTTGGTTACTTAGTCGTTTTTAAAATTACAACTCTGGTTTACTGAATACTGGTCTGAAGGGGAAAAAAAGCCTGTTTATTGCAGATACTAATGTGGACTTGCTGTTCCAATGATAAAAGACAAATAACGCTGCAACAGATTGAATAATATCAACTTGCATAATTTTTTATGCCAACTAGATTTTCGTGTGTGGAGATTACTCCACAGAAAGTTGGCAGCCTGCATATCCCATGCTAAATACCTACACATTTACTCTATATTAATCCACATAAAATTCAGCACAAATCTTTATTAAATGCCCTTGAATTATCTTCCCTAGTATAAAATAATTTTGCCATTATCATCAGAGAGTTATTTATTTTATGTCTACCAATTTTATTTTTTTTCAACGAACTTCCTGTACCAAAACCACAGCAGTACAAGCTTGGAGAATGGCTTATTTTTCAATTATGAAGATATAATTAAGGCTGCATTAAAATTTGAATGGCAAGATAGTTTCTCTATCGTGGATATATTTAGTCCTTGATCGACTTCCAAGGCAACTGCTGCTTTATAATATTATTAAAATTTCTGTAATAATATTTTCGATTTTTTTTCTCAAGAACTGCAAATATCTCTCGGTAACCATTTTTTAAATGCTTCCGAGCATAATACATGTTGCGCAATGTTATGGCGATTAATATTTATCTTTATGAACTTTTTTAATTTGTTATAAATTAAAAACTTATAGCCGCAGCACTATATGATTTAGCAATACTTTAAGTCACTGCGCTGGTAATCATTTCAATATAGTTATCAACATCAGCTAGGACGATTTTCAGATGAACGCCAGGAGAAGTGCGATTATCAACAAAATATTTATAAAACTGTCGAGAAAGAGAGGTCAAATTTCTGCCTTCCTCTCTCTTTCTCTCTGTCGTTTTCTCTCTCGTGAAATCTAAAATTGCAATACCTCTACTGTATGCAAAAGGTTGCATGTGAAATATCTCCAGTCCCCAGCAAATATCGAAAAAAGAGAGCATATATGTTAATATTCTCTTATCTTCAGAATCCGTTTGAGTTTTCGTGATTAAAATATATTGTTTTTTTTTCTCTAGTTACTATACTTATTTCAGTGATTTTTGGGGATATTGTGATTAGTAATACGGTTGATTTAAATGCCAAACTATTATCATAATACTGTGTGAAGTTCTACATCGATATACTAATTGTAATATATATTTATTTTTTTAGATTTTCAATTTTATGTTTACATATTTTATCCTGGCAGAAAATAAAATGTTGTACAATTGTATGTCTCTTCTTTTAATAATCAAAAATATATTTAACCATTTTTTTGTTAAAAAAATTATTAATTTCCATTTATTCGAATGTACGTTTATTGGTAAAGATTATATTATCCTCCCTCATATTGGGTACAAAATATCAACAAAAATTTAATCATATATAAATTATCCAATAATGTTTTTTTTATGATTTGCGTGGTCTTTCGTTAATTATACTGTAAATATGCCGGACGATGCCGCTGGTTGGCGGGTTTTCTCGGGGATCTCCAGTTTCCCCCGCCTTTTCATTCCGGCGCTACTCCGTACTCACCTCAATCACCCTCATCAGCTTTCAAGGCCTCGCTTTTAAGAGCCGCCCAAATATCTTCACTCCCTCACTATAAATATATGTTTTGAAACGTAATATGAGTTGTGACTGGCTGCCTAACAAACTTAATAAAGTCCATTTTAATTGAGATTATAGACTATAGGTTTAATTTGTCGTGTTCGAATTTTGTACTTGATTACGTTTCCGTAATGGAGACTTTGTCCGGTAATATGACATTTGTTGTTTTCGCCTCTGTAATATAATAAATACCCTTTAACATTTTCAGTTTGGAAGTACCACGTCTGAAAGGATGTATGACGTCGGCTTTGCGGGTAGCTCGTTAAAAAACATAAACCTCAAAGCATTGTCGCCCAATAACATTCTCTCAAATATAATTATTAAGTAAACTTCCATCAATTGTATTACTCATTTCAACTTCATTGATAGACTAATAATATAAGGAAAATATGCAAAAGCAGACAGCATAAGAATTAAAATATAAAATCTCATTCACCTAATAACTTTTCCTTTCAAAAAGAAATACCTGTGCACAACTCGCGTAATAAATCTATTTACACAAGTGTTTTACATATTCTTATAACTCTGAAACCACTGTGAAGACCTACGTACATCAACATTTTGCCTAAATTTACCTCGCCTTGGATTGCTGTTTCTACGTGAGGGTCGCCAACATGGCTTACCTTTGGTGCGATGGGACCCGCTCAACTGACCATCTCGCTGCTGTTGCCTGCATGAGTGCTGGACGGCAAATGGCGCGTGGCGCACTAGTATGCTGCTTCGAAGCTTCGGCGGCTGCCCCTTCCCTCCCCTGCGCGTCTCCATGACAACGTGAGATTGGCCAGCCATGACGCCACCAGAGGGCGTTTCCGCTCCGTGAACTTCCGAAATTGTTCCAGAAGACGGCGACAAATTTGTATAAAAGGCTTTGGTTCTCCCCTTTTCGGGGTACATGCCAGGGACTTTATTAGGGAAGGAACGGTTGTTCCTCTCTTTTAAATTGGGGAGGGGGGAGGGTGGTAGCTCTGCATTATTATTAAAATATATGTAATCTTCCTTTTTAATTATTTTGTATAAAACAAACTTCATATAAATTGAAATGTATTTGTTGGGAAATTAAAATCGTGGGAATTTATTAAAACTTTTAAATAGATTTTTTAATCCCATATTGGGAATTGTTATTTTGTACTTCAGAAAAAGGGAAAAATATATTTTTATAACTGCGTTTTCTTTTTCTGTGCGAACCCGAACCCAGACTAATCTTTATGATACCTTTTGATGACACACTAACTGGGAAGGGGGGGGGGGGTCGCTATTCCTTGATAATCGAACATCTTCCTGAGGAAACAGAGACGGAGCCATATTTGCATGTAACGGCAGAAACCGTCACACCACCTAGTACGTTAACGATCAATCGTGGGGAATAATTAGGAAGTTTGATCATGATTGTGTGTTCAGAAATGATTGGTACACAATCGCAAAGCTAAGTATTGCTGGAAAGTGGTTCCAGTGCGAATGGCTCGAATAGCCCCTACAGAAACCCATATAAACTAACTTAATTTGTTTTTTTCAGATGCTTCACGTTGTTATTGAGTAAGGGCACTTTCTGTTATCTTTTAAGGGTGCCATCGAAAAAACTAATTTTACGCTATGAAAGAGGCTCATGATTTGCATCGTTGTTAATTTAAAGGTTTTTTTAACTAATTTAATTAATTTTTAAATTTGAGCGACATTCCAAAAGATATCTAATTTCTACGTTTACTTTCCAAATGTTATTATATAATTTTATAAGGCAATTTTAATGCTAAATTATTAGATTCAGCATTTTTACGTTATACTGACGAGCAGGTTTGTCCTTCAAATTCTGGGGACCGTTGTGGTTTGGTTGTCAGACTACTCGCCTCTTAAGGCGAACCGGGTTCGATTCCCGACGGGTTCGCTCCCGGGTTTTTGCAAGTGGGAATTGCACCGGATGATGCCACTAGTCGGTGGGTTTTCTTGGGGATCTCCCGCTTCCCTCACCCTTGCATTCCGGCGCTGCTCCATACTCACCTCGCTTCACCCTCATCAACTCTCAAGACTCCGATTTTAAGAGCCGCAAAAACCTCTCCACTCCACTTTTTCAAATCCCTATACAGAAAATTAATAATTCGGCATTGCCTTGGATTTGAGTTGGCATAATTTAAAAAAACTCACCGAGTTTAACTGCCTGGTAACACTGCCATGGCGACATAATATTGGATATTTACAGAGGACTTCAGACTTTCATTATTTTGGTTATTTCATTGGTCGGTTTTATCCGTCATTTATTGAAGAACAGAATTTCAGCTTTGTATATTTAACACCACATGCTTGTAGCTTTTCATAAACAGGAATTTCTGGTACACAAACAATATAATTTTTTCGCGAAACCTTTTGTGTAACAAAGGGTTATCCGGAGTGCCGTCATTATTACGAATTAAGAGTTGAATATATTGTCCCAGCGTTTAACACATTCATTCATAAAATCAATCTGGATGTTATTAAAGCAGACTAGATTGTTTTGGAAAAACAAAACGATGTACGAGCAGAAATTACTCAACGGATGAACTGGCAGAGCATGGAAAAAAAAAAGGAAATGATTACGGGGCGCCCAATGGTTGTAGTCAATTATGAGAGGTGGCGTCAGAATATTGGTGAATATTTCCTTCACATCTTACGGGCGGTTTCACGAAAGTTGTCATGTCAACAGTCAGAGTAGAAAAATATGGAAACAAATAACACCTTATGAGATGTATGCTCTTTCATAACGGCAGAGCGTACTTTGTAATTCCTCGGGAAAGGTGGATTCAAACGGAAGATGACATTACAGTCCAATGCATATGAATGACTAAATGTAACGAAATTTCAGGTTACGCAAACTAAAGTAGTTTTAGACAAAGCGAACTCAATTTTTATTATGCCGACGGACTGGTTTCGTAAATGTAATTTTAAATTATTTTTGACTGCCAGAAGGAAATTTTTCTTTATAGTTTATTTATGTAAAATTATAAGAGTTTGCAAACAATTAATTTAACGCAGGATAAATCGCAAAAATACACCGAAAGTTGAATTCAGAAAACACTCCGGAAGGTCACAGCAATTTTTCGTATTGTAACTTGAACAGTTAACTCGCAGTGATTTACAATCTTCTGAATTAGCTGCACGCGTTTTCGATAATCGTACTATTGCAAATTCAAAAATAACTTATTTGTTAATTTGCTCGTACGAGTCTTGAGGAGTAATATTTCTTGTTCCAGTAATTTTGTAACTCTGGTTTTGTGATTTTTTTTTTTATTCCACGACGACTGAAATGCTCATGCATGGCGAAGTAAAAACAAGTGCAAGTATCAGGATATTCCCAAGGTTTTTTTTCTTTGCGATTTATCTTCGACCGTATGGTCCAATCACGTGGTATTTAAGGGTGTTACGATTGGCCTCGTTGTGCAACAGCTGTCTAAGCGAAAGCCGACAAAGAGGCCACAGCCGCGCTGAAANTTTAGACAAAGCGAACTCAATTTTTATTATGCCGACGGACTGGTTTCGTAAATGTAATTTTAAATTATTTTTGACCGCCAGAAGGAAATTTTTCTTTATAGTTTATTTATGTAAAATTATAAGAGTTTGCAAACAATCAATTTAACTCAGGATAAATCGCAAAAATTACACCGAAAGTTGAATTCAGAAAACACTCCGGAAGGTCACAGCAATTTTTCGTATTGTAACTTGAACAGTTAACTCGCAGTGATTTACAATCTTCTGAATTAGCTGCACGCGTTTTCGATAATCGTACTATTGCAAATTCAAAAATAACTTATTTGTTAATTTGCTCAAACGAGTCTTGAGGAGTAATTTTTCTTGTTCCAGTAATTTTGTAACTCTGGTTTTGTGATTTTTTTTTTTTTATTCCACGACGACTGAAATGCTCATGCATGGCGAAGTAAAAACAAGTGCAAGTATCAGGATATTCCCAAGGTTTTTTTTCTTTGCGATTTATCTTCGACCATATGGTCCAATCACGTGGTAATTAAGGGTGTCTTGAAAGGTCAAGAATATCACACTTCCCCGGCTTATATATTCGTAGACGAGCACCTTCAGCAGCTTGTGAGATGTTTACTCAGTGTTTTAAGTTTCTCTGCATTTTCTTGACTGCGTCGCAACTTACTTCCGAATATACAAATTTAGTACAATATAAACGGAAAGAGTAGTGTCCAAAGTCGTGGGACTGGAAAGCACAGCGAATAAAACAAAGGAACGAGCAGTTAACAGGCAGTAAGTCATGAGTTAAAGTTAAAGTACAAGTGCAGTGTGCTTCGGTATATTTCTGGGCGATAGTAGTTTTAAATGCTAGAGATTCTCGCAAAAACTCGCATGCTTTATATTTGTAACATAAAATACACAACAAATTATTTCACAAATTCATATATACCTGAACTCGGAAATAGCTAACGCTAACAGTAACAATGGTTTCAAAGACTAAATTTCCCCTGGTATTGAAGGTGATTAAATCAGGTATCATCACTGTGACTTTAGAAGAAGGCTGCCAGCTGATATAACCATCTTTAAGCAAACGCAGAAGCACTGCGTTTTTCCTCCATTACAATTTTTGGGTCAGAAGAGGGGGGAGCGGTGCCATTGAATGTAATCGTAACAATACTGTGGTTAATGTTTGGTCGATCTTGAAATCTTCGTAACCGCGTATTCTTTTGATGTTGTACGAAAAGGAAACACGACTCTGTGGCAGCTGGTAATCATTTACGTCAACCACATAATGTGGAGAAACCAGTTGACTGATGCACATTATGTCAAAATAAACTGCGTTTCTGCGGTAACTTATTAAATTTTCTGGAAAATTTCAGTAAATGACCATTATTTTATGGATTTCGAAACTTTCAGCAATAATTTCGTACCATAATTTCGCAAGTTATGTAATTACACTTTTTTATACGCAGTTTTTGATTTGTGATGCAGTCGACCACGTAGCACAAGTGCAATTATCAGGGTTATCTTTAGCCGACTGACCATGTAGTTATTAGTCTGACTTTCCTTCGGAAGGTTGCGAGTTCGATCAGAGCCGTCTGCAGTTGGAAATATTTCTCCTAAGTGGTTTTCTACACCCGTGTAATGCATATTCTGCCGCGTTTAATTTTACAAAAATTTCCCAAGTCCTCGTTCTTTAGTGTAGGATACTAATCAGCTTCGTGACATAGGACAATAAACACAGTTATTGCAGGATCTTGACTTCCGCGTTTCAGTCGCTTCAATGTTGACGTCGCTCCCGATGTTCCGGCACAAATTTTACTTGCCTATCCGGGGTAGCGGAGGTAGTGATTTACGTACCAAGGCTCTGTGAGACATGTCTCCAACAGAGAAGTGATCGTCGCTGACTGACTGTACATATCAGCCAATCAGGAAGCATCCCATTAACCCTTTCAGTCACAGTGTCCTCTANGATCGTCGCTGACTGACTGTACATATCAGCCAATCAGGAAGCATCCCATTAACCCTTTCAGTCACAGTGTCCTCTATCTGGGAGGTTGCATATGAAGTGACTTCAGTGGTCTGAACTGTACACAGCAAAACATGCCGTCCAATGAGAAAGGTTCGATACGTGTGAGAGAAGTGACTTGAATGGCCTACACTGTACACAGCAGTACATGCCGTCCAATGAGAAAGGTTCCATACGTGTGAGAGAATTATTTCGCTGCTGAGAGTATGTTCCGTAGCCTCATAAACCACTGCTGTCCATAACATAAAGCACAGGTTGATTTATATTGGTCCCGGTGTAATACAAAGCGTCGTCTGGATATCAGTACAGTTCCGAACAAAAGACTTCTTTGTTGCAGCGCCTAAAATTATGCATTTATTTTTTACTGAAAGGGTTAATTCCACCCAGGCCAATGTATAAGGGCAAGTAGGTTCTATAGTGTCTCATTCGTGAAGAAGACAACTGCAATGTGCGCCGAAACGTCGGAGAGCGATATCGACATTGAGGTTGCTGAAACCCATAAAAAAAAGATCCTGCATAACACCGCCACGAAAGTCTGCTAACATTACCGAATACTGCTGTGTATGTGATGGAAGTCGAGTCCATGGCCGGCCGATCGGCAAGATGGCCGCCACAACGAACTCCATACCGAAAGGGTGCATTACCCTGTCTTGCTCGCATTTTGTTCGTCCATTAACTTTGGTTGCTCTCCGGCCTGATCCCACCGCTCTGGACATGATACAGGTTCTTCACGGTAAAGTGAACCCTTTTGAAAGCCATATCATTTGGAAAATAGTCAATAAAAAAAAATTTTTTATTTAAGCCTTAGACGTTAACTTGCGAATGCATAGGAATATACACACTGTGTATATAACTTACGTTACAATATTTATTTTAAAATGTGGTTAAACAATACAAATTTTTTAAGGAAAAAAGGAACTAGGGTCTCAGAAGTGCTCACTTTACCGTGGGCAGCCTATATCATCGCGGAATGGCGTCCAGCTGAT
>NQII01001334.1:0-29202 GCA_002778355.1 Clitarchus hookeri
TGTAAAAATTAAGTTGGATTTTAACAAGCAAGTGTTCTAGACTTCAAGTTTACTGTAAACGTTGAGTTACATAAGCAATTGTGTATGTTTTCTAAAATAATGTGTTATAAATATACAATAATCTAGCTGAGGAGTTACAAGAAAATATTTGGCAAGTAGTTAACAAAGAAATGTTTGTAACAAGTACAGACTGTACAAGTACAAACTGTGTACCTCATCATTGTAAAGATATATAATATAAGAAGCTTGATATATGCTGTATGTTTTGGTAATGCCTCGTAAGAAATAGTTCTCATGCAAAATATTATTCAACTGAGTACGCACACACGTGGTGCGTTGTTCCTTTAGTGTCATTTTCTAGACTTAAGCTGTGCTTGCAAGAGATGGAGGAATATACTGGAAGTAGAACTTTAGAAGGGTTTCAGAAAAGTTGGAAAGAATCGAGAATGGACTATATCCTTTTGCCGCGTATAAAATGAACCCTGCCACAGGCCAGATCACTTTATTGATGAGCCATTCAAGTGAAATGGTGGAGTTGTAAGAAATGTAAATGTCTTATAAAAGCCGTAATAATATGAAAATTCGTACTCTTTTACACTTGTAATTTTTATAAGATATTCCCCTGACAGCAGATCTCTGTACCCTGGCACACTCAGGTCATTGGGACCCAGTTTTCTGACATTAAGAAACTAAGAGCAACGTAATAGCAAGCAAACGCAGTTCATTAAGATGTATATACTGACTCATTTTAGAATGTCAAAATTATTTATCATTTGATATTTAAATATATTTCATTATTTCGCATTTTGTTATACAGTTTGGGCATGTGTGTCATATTAGCCACTCTTTTATTAAAGGCCCAAGACGAACGGTAGTCTAAACATATGTTATTGATACTTTGCGTTTTGAACCGTTTTCAAGACATTAAATGCCACGAATTTTAAATATTTTAATTTTCAACTATTTTTAGGTGTGTTAATATTATTTTAGAGTTGGAAAGACGTTTTAACAGTTAATGTTCGAGATAAATAATAAACTTGTAATGTATAAATATTTGATATTAATGAAAAGGGAATTGTTTTCAATATTGTTTATTTTCAACTTCAAGTAAGTAAAAAGGAATTATTTGTTATTTCAGTGTATATTTCCGTACGTCGTTAGAACGTCAGTGAGTCGCTAACGCCGGCGGACATTGTGAACCGTCAGTGAGGCGGCAGAATGTTTCCACAAGCCTCGGTCGCAACGCGTGTCTGGACGCACTCTTGTTGTAATTAACTTTTGTTCTGGTCATTGTGCGGAGGTTAAACAATAATGCGCACTTCAAGAATGGGTAGGAAACTGCCCACGCGCGCAAAGCGGCGAAATGCTAAATATAAATAATTAAATCATTCCCACGTATTTCTTCCCAGCAAAGTTAAAATAACAACGTCCTAGTTAGTTTAATCCCGGAGTAAAGCTGCATCAGTACGTCGAGAGAACAATTTAATTCACTTTATTTTGACTTTTTAACGAACTATTTTATTAATAGCTGTGAACACTTTGCACTTTTCTCCACGCCCTATAAAGCTAGCAAAGGTCATTTTTCTTTCATTTTGTAACCTTAAGCTAATTGTAAATCGATTGAAGAATACTATTGGTAGGAACAATTTTAACAACATTTGAAGTAATTTTAACATACTCGAATCAGGTAAATTTAGTTAAGTTTCAAATATGACTACTGAATTTAAAATTTTCACCATTAAATCAAATGCAGTTAAATGAATACTCAGGTAATTTGAGTTTTGTTCCTTAATAAACTTGAATTCATGTGTGTCAGTTTATTAATTCCAATGGTATAATTCTTGTACTGGTATGGACGGCTCTACAGTATAATGGAACTGTCCACTCAGTATGCTCCCGTAGCGAAGGTCAACCTGAGCATATGCACTTACCTTGCATAACACAGTTATGTCAAAAAATGCAGTGCAAATCCACCTTAGACACCCAAACACACGGCTGCTCTGGAAGGTGAAGAGTACATCGGGCTTTATCAGTTCAGCTGCATTGAGAGTTGCTAGGTGTGCCTGTTCAGATTGTCAACTTATAGCAATAGTGTTTAACTAATATTTCTGGGGAAGACTATGACAAGTTCCGCCGACCAATAACAAGTGGAAGTTATGAGTGACGTCAATATCTGGTTCCCAGATATGCAACAGGATGTGGGCAGAATCTGGCGAGGTGGTACATACGACTGCGTCATGTGGTGCTAAAGATATTGTCTTGTAGACTACTTTTTGAAGAATCTTGATAGGTCAAGCATATATTGATCCCCTGACTACAATAGCACCTGAAGTACTGTAAAAACGAAAGTATCAGCATATTGTTTGAAATACGATTATGAACGTTTAATAAACAATCAGTCTGTGTGGGTGTAGCTTAGGACTGCTAGGGCACACTAGACGACAAAAGCAACCAAGCGCACATCTGAATGAGCACCATTGTTGTGATTTATTACTCATTTCTTACGTCGAAGTCATATTAATGGAGACCAAGAGTTAACAAATATTCTTAACGTCGAATGTTCATTTTCCCTTCTAATTTGTGTGTTTGTCATCCATTTTGGTGTTGGCTAAACTACAAGTTAATGGTACGCGAACTGAGTCTCCAATTACTTCTTAAACATTTTATCTGCCCTCAAAATAAATTATTAAATATGATAATATATAATTAGTTAACCACTCGAATAAATGCAGCAATTCATTAAGCGTTTCTCTGATCTTCCTGGAGCGTGTTGCATACTGGCAAAACAGAAATGTGAAGGTCACACTGAAAACAGCTCTCAGCTATGGTTGTTTACTGTAACCTAGTTGTATCCCTTACAAGAAGTCATTGTAATCACATATTGCTGTGAGATAATGGCATTTTAACTTATAATTATACTCCTCTCCATGGAAAGCCTGTGTCCGCAGTGCCGGCAGTCTAGAGCACATGTGGCCACATACTCTCCGTGCCTGGCTCGCATACGAGGAGTCGCACTTTCGACCTCGACAAACTACACTGTGACGACAATCTCCAATTGGTACTCCATCCTCATTTCAGGAGAATGGCTTATTTCACCACCGCGTGTCTCATTACTTTTCTAACAGAATGGTCAGCACTTTGGTAGACTGGCAATCAGTACGTCGTATTTGCTAATGCCCCGGTGCCTCAGTGGTACTTGACGCACTTTCCTAGGTTCCGCAGGATTACAGGTTCCATGCCGATTCGAAGTAGACTGAATTCATTCAATTATCAATTTTCCCCTATAACATCCTATTGACAGTCACATGTGGGTGGTTAATGCGTGAATAATTGCCAGGAAGATGTGGGGTGTCGAGATACAAACACTGTGTGCTTGTTTCCGACTTGCGCCATCCCCATGATGCTGCCTGAGTTACCTCTCAGTAACCAGGATGTTATCTCATCGTCATCATTATCCGATCATTAGTAACTTCCTAGAGTTCCTGCACATCCAGCCACAGATACTGAAGACAACAGCTGGACCTTGGGCCGCTGGACTGGATGAGACTGTAGTCTCAACCTCCGTTGGACTAGATGAGACTGGTGGGAATTATTCTCGGCCTCCCATCCTCCTCTGATCAAGGACTGGATACATATGACCATGGAGAAGAGATCTGCCAACCTTTTCAATATTTACTTAATTTGGGAAAATAATTTTAGATATATACGAAATAAATCCTGATTTCACTTGTTGCTTTGTTAATATATCACACACAACCGGTAGTTTTCACCATTATTCAATGAGAAACACACAACTATGCTTATATTTATGTCAAATGGAGAATTAACTTCCTATTAACCACTATGTCACAAAAATGCATGACGATAACATCTGGGCAGTGTCTTCATGTGAACTTCATTCCAGAAACACTTTAGTGTGTACACGTGGCTAGTACATCGACCTGCCATGGTGGTCCAGATTCCACTCCTAGCAGGGCCTCGCACAGATTTCCGCATAGGGGAGACGTTGTAGGCGGAAGTGACCTGTGAATGGCCCAGTCCCCCACCCCCGCATTTCATCATCACTCCATATTAAGAGTGTCACTCCATGTCAGTTTTGCGCGATGAAGTGGACTTACAGGTGTCACCTGGGAAGCCTGCTACTAGGTGGTCTTACTAGGTCTTACCCTCTGTGAACATTGTTATAAAAACATTTGACGTCTGTAGAACATCTTGTTTTCCAAATTTCTAACATACACATGCATACCAGGCCCATACTGGGCGTTGATGGGATGTTTGAAATATTCTGGTAATGGTGGTAAGTGAATATGTGAACTATTATACAATAGTGTATGTCCACCAGATAGTTGGTAGAGGAGTTGTGACTGCCCCTCTTGCCTCAGCGTGTTGGCTAGTGTGCAGACCAGTTCCCGGACTCGTAGCACTCTCTCTCAAGTGTCAGCACTCTGTGTCAGCCTTGAGGGATGGCTTACACGTCAGCCCGCCCTGGGCACATCCTCTGTGTTTACTACAGTGACATGTGACGTCTGCGGAGCCGACGTGTGTGGGCAGCAGGCAGCATGGGCGACGGCCGGGCGCCGGCATTAAGCGTCCGCCAATAACGATATGAGCGGCGGGCAATCGCGTTCGCCATAACGCCCTGGCAAACACTCGTAAAGCCGGCTGCGGTGGTGTGGCCCGGAGATGTCGCACATCGTGGCCTGCTCGAGACGTGGGACTCCGCCCCATCCTGCACGCCACCTGAGAGGAGACGCTAGCGTACGCAACGCTGCTCTCGTCCCCTGCAGACCAACATGGCCGTAACTGCTGGGCATGCACTTGTGCATATGTTTCGTAAAGGAAAACAAATGGTAGAGTGCTTATGCCAAATGCGCAGTAGCCCCTATCCGTGTTACAACATTGGACCGCTATTCTTCCGCGAAGGGATGAAAAATAATGACGATATCTTACTCATCAATATCCAAGTGTAGTTCAACGTTGAATGTTCCAGGGACGTGCTGCATTAAATATTGGTACATGCAATATATAATTATCTTATTAACTTCAGATTTACTATGTTTCAAATTAATGAAATGTTCCACATTACATTTATTAAAACATTCCAAGTCATTGTTGTACATTTTAAATTTAATAATTATTAATTATGCAACACAAAACCGTTAATACATTGTCCACTACTGAAAGTGTATAAATTAAAATGTTATTTGTTCACAGAAATAAATTGTTACACTATATGGAACCTTATTATGAAATGTAACTGTTAGATTGACTGAATAATAAATTGTGTACAAATTAGTTGCAAATTACAATCACTGTTAGAAAAAAAATGTTTAAATTCTTTTACTTTCATTGCCTTATTGTTTTGTTATGGTCTACCATTCTCTAATAGATGCTACGACAGTGCGTCATTGAATTATTAATATACCTGTAACTGAGCTTCTGACCTCCTTACACACGATCTGGGCTCTAAGAGGAGTTTGTACACTTTAGTAATTATGTAATTCCATTATAACATGGTTCCGGATCATTTTCACCATGCGCCAAAAGCCCTAAGGTACAAGAGTGAACATTGATTCCGGATATTGGTAAATAAGAAATATTTTCGCGGGAATGACGTCTTGCATGCTAGGGAAATGTACCTCTTTTTACGTGTCTACCTAGAGAAGTTACATTTCTTTACATTACTGTCTGAATGGTTTGCAACTGACTCCAGCGTGGCAGAAGCTCGAAGATTACCTTATGTAGAAGGCACTATCTTAACGTCTCAGCCAGTCCCGGAAGACGTTCCCGATGTAAGAGAGACGGCCCCTTCAGCCATCCTTCCTGGGGGCCGACCCTTAAGAGGATATTCCCGGAGCACTCCTTTCTAACTTACTCAAAAAGCTTACTAGACCCAAGAAGTTGAGGTACAACAGGGAACATAACAAATTTTGACCTGCCATGGTGATTCCAAAAAACTCTACATTATGTTTCTAAATCCGACTGACAAACTTCGGTTGCAGGTTAATCACTAATAGATGGCATGTTGTAAAGTGAATCCTAAGGGCAGTACATATGAAGTTGGACCTGAAGCACTAGTTTATTAGAACTACTGAAGATGGAGCACTGAGTGTGAGAGCCCAGGGTATCGTCACCGGCACTGTGTGTGCAAGTGCCAGCATCCCGACNACCATTCTCTAATAGATGCTACGACAGTGCGTCATTGAATTATTAATATACCTGTAACTGAGCTTCTGACCTCCTTACACACGATCTGGGCTCTAAGAGGAGTTTGTACACTTTAGTAATTATGTAATTCCATTATAACATGGTTCCGGATCATTTTCACCATGCGCCAAAAGCCCTAAGGTACAAGAGTGAACATTGATTCCGGATATTGGTAAATAAGAAATATTTTCGCGGGAATGACGTCTTGCATGCTAGGGAAATGTACCTCTTTTTACGTGTCTACCTAGAGAAGTTACATTTCTTTACATTACTGTCTGAATGGTTTGCAACTGACTCCAGCGTGGCAGAAGCTCGAAGATTACCTTATGTAGAAGGCACTATCTTAACGTCTCAGCCAGTCCCGGAAGACGTTCCCGATGTAAGAGAGACGGCCCCTTCAGCCATCCTTCCTGGGGGCCGACCCTTAAGAGGATATTCCCGGAGCACTCCTTTCTAACTTACTCAAAAAGCTTACTAGACCCAAGAAGTTGAGGTACAACAGGGAACATAACAAATTTTGACCTGCCATGGTGATTCCAAAAAACTCTACATTATGTTTCTAAATCCGACTGACAAACTTCGGTTGCAGGTTAATCACTAATAGATGGCATGTTGTAAAGTGAATCCTAAGGGCAGTACATATGAAGTTGGACCTGAAGCACTAGTTTATTAGAACTGCTGAAGATGGAGCACTGAGTGTGAGAGCCCAGGGTATCGTCACCGGCACTGTGTGTGCAAGTGCCAGCATCCCGACCGCCCCGAGTCCAATAACCACCAACAACTCAGCAGTTGGCTGACTAATAAGACAATATTGATCTCTCTTAAACAGATCAAACTCCTCACCCATCCAAAACTAGAATAGGGGAATATATTGGATTCTTTGCCACAGGAATCCTATAACATACCCAGTCAAACAAGGAAAGTTTCTTAATTTCATTTTATATAGTAAGAAATTTCCGAGATACAACTTTCATAAATATAGTACAAGTATTATTTCATTTTTAAAACCCCTTTTTTCTTAAGACAATTGGGCCTAAAATTATACCAAAATAGCGGTATAAATAGTTACATAAAAATTGTGTCCCAGCGTGATATAAAGTTGCTCACACGAGCATAAACAAACCTTATGGCGATTACATAATATACAAAGCCACATGGTTTCTCCAAAGCATCTATGGCAAATTAAATACTTCTAGACTTAACAATAAAATGCAATAAAACAAGCAATCATGCCTGTAAAATGTTTATAACGAAACCCTAATACAAAATATGGAGCGCAAAATGCCCATATTAGCATTGACCAGAAGGACTCCTTAATACAATCTTACCTTAAATGCATGATGGCACAGACGGGAGCTGAATACCTCGAGATGGCCACAGCCTGGCTATTTTATAGATCAGAAATGTCCACTCTCTCTCTGCCGGGGAAGAAATACCGCAACATTACGATTTTCATAATCAGTTGGATTGTGGCGTTATAGCGACTCTAAACACTTTATTTAAATAGACGCATGCGCAGAAACGCAAAACAGTCTTTTACTTTTCTCTTGTCTTCGTTATTGTACGTGCTGCAACTCCGCCGACGCCTGGGGAAGGCGGCGAATCAAGGCGCAGTGACGTCGTGAATCACGTGATCACTCTACCGGCAGCACGAGACGTGCACGAAGACAGCCGCTGCCGGGCTGCGGTCTCTGCTGGACAGCTGGCCCCATTTGTCGGCAAGGGTAGCGAGGTTCACAGGCCAGCAGGCGAATCTCCCAACTTCAATTGAAGGTAGAGGAACACCATAATGTCCCGTTTTCAGGCTGCACGTAATTACTTCCACAGAAGTGCGGACATTTTTCGGTCGGTCGTGGCTCGTAAGGTGCTTAAGGGAGACGCCCAGGCGTCCCAAGTGTCTGGATACTGTGTGAAGTTAATTTTGACACTCGGGTTAATGATCTTTCTTTTAAATCCCAATTATGATACAGCATAATGGAAATAAATTCTAAATAAGGTAGTAACCGTTATTGTTTCCATGAAATAATTCAATGACAACGACAGAGAAGTGTTGTGTTAACAAAAATCTTTGTTCCGTTACACGTTATCCAGACAGTCGACGTTAAATGTGTTTTAATTGTTTCCCAAAATTTGTAATAATCTAGTGTTTCAGGTCCAACTTCAAGAAATTTTCAGCCTTTATGATTCACATTAGATCGCAAGTTATATATAAGTTTTCTTTTTTTTTATTAACCCCCCGTTGAAGTTTGTCAGTCTAATTTATATACATCCAGTATATACTGTAACATTGCACACTATAGCGTCCGCACCAGCCCATCTGTCAGCCATTGTGGCTCAGTATTTGCACTATATGTACGGCATACTTAGGGCAGGATCCGGACCCGGGGCCCAGCGTAAACAGAGTACTGGGTACGCACGGCCGTCTGCACAGATGCCAGCAGCGAGAGCCGGTGATGCCCTGTCCAGCAAGGGAGAGTTTCTCAGGACCGCGTGGCTCAAGTGGCAAGTAGAGCGCGCCTGAGCCTCGACGCGATCCCATCCCAGACACAGCATCACATTCGTCATTCAGTTTCTGGTTGTCGTAAGGAACCACAAATAATACTCCGTGAGAAAACTTCTCAGTCCTTCATTCATATTGCTTACCCTGGCGCTTGTCTCCTTGTCTCTTCCGGTGTTCTGGACTCAAACCATAATAATTCACAACAGGTAAAACTGGTCGTAACCAGTAAGTCACGATTCAGTTAGGCAAAACATAATATTGGACCACAATGCAGCCCTGAAGGCTTCCTTCCATAGCTCTTAACTGCATCTCTAAGGACAAATTATAACCCCCTTCGCGAGAAGTACTTGTTAGTCTGCAAGCAGGCTCCAGGCATGGAGCATTCTGTCCACAGACTCCAAGTACGGGAATACAACCCGCTGCCCTCATTCCGTCTGTCTGACTAACGTAGCCATCGCCGTAATAATAACGGGCTGCTCCTCCCTCCTTGACACTCTATGATTACGCTCAAACCAATCTCGGACAGTATTCTCTTTACTTGTATCATCCTAAAATCGCCTTCCACCGAGACTTTTTTTAACGGGCCACAGAAAACGAAACCTAGTTTTGCCAAATTGTAGCTGTAATAAGGATGCGTCATTATGATCCACTGGCAGAGCCACGAGGATTCTGCGCTGCTCATCAAGTGCTAGGTCTGGTTTGTCGTCAATAAGTCTAGGAGACGATATATAAATGAAAGAATGAGTGTGAGGTTGAACAGCGTATATGTGATTTGTATGGACGTTAGACCTATAACAGTAACACAACAGGAAATCTTGATTATTGATCAGACCTCGTGTTCAGCCGCACACAATGAATTGTTGCGCCTTGACTCGCCTTGGATGCTACGTGCCTAACACTAGTGCATGCAAGTTGCCTGCACTTCAGGCAACACATTCATATACATCACTGAGATACTAAGTAGATAAGTATACAGGGACGAAATGACGTGGACGTACCCATTTTCTGATTGGCTGCACGGGCTCTGGGAACGCACTGTGTGTCTAATTGGCTACTGCATGCTGCGCAAGGTTTCCTATTGGCCGGGCTGCCGGGTGGCAAGTAACTTGCCAGGTGCTGATTGACGAATGGTTTTCCAACATGTTACCGGCAGTAACGCCATTTTGTTGGCGTGTGTGGCTGGAGTTCTATGTATAAGTTGTTGTTTCACCTCTGTATTGTTAACTTCTCTGTGACTGGAATGCTTCTCCAGCCGGGTCTGAGGCTTCCAAACCTCTGCACTTTGTCTCAGCTCTCTACATTCGTCATCTCAACACCTTCAGCATTCCTCTACTCACTTCCCTTACAATTAGCAAGCTTGCTGCAGGTTTACGGGCTGTCTGGGTTAGAGAAACCAGCCAGTGTACATAGACCGTGTGTCTGAATATCACAACCAAATGTCGCAGTATGTGAACAGTTGAGCTACGACGGCGAGAGTGAAACACGGCTAGCAGTTGCAGGAGGTTATCTCGGCACTGCATCGGCCGCAGGTAGGACAGCCATGCACGCAGTCAGAGACGTGTGTGTGTGCGTGGCATAGTTATCCCAGCTAATGGCGGTAACGGTCGCCGCTTGCTAATGAAAATGAAAATTGATGAGGCGTGGCGTGTACGTGCTGGCAACTCTGCTCTCATCTCTTTGTTTATCCACACACCTGTGCCGTCTCCTAATTCCTCGCCTCGCCTCGCCTCGCCGTCTGCTATATTCCAGCCTCTCTGCAACCCTCTGCCGCTGTATCCGCACCCTGCTGCACTGCACCCCCTCCCCCTATCCGCACACTAGCGCTCTCTATCATCACCTCCTTACTCTGGCCTCAAGTCTCTATCTTCATGTCTCATCTTTGCTTTGCTCTCAAAACACACGAGTCTAATTTTATTTAAATAGTGCAAACCACATTAAAAATATTTACTATAGGTTATTCACGGTAATGTAAGCCCTTTTGATATCAGACATTGAAGAAAATCAGTGGCCGTTAACTTGACACTGTAGAAGCTACCGTGCACACTGGCATGCCGGTTCCAGTTAAGTCGGCAGCGAAGTTAGTAAAACAGTTTTAGGACTTGACGTATAATTACGAGGGCAATGTTTTAATTTATGGCAAATCCAGTTTGTGTTTTTTTGCTTCATAGACACAATAGCAACACGTTTAGGTTCGTACACTTTTACATTTCAACTTTTATTGCGCAGGAATAACGTCATTACGCACATGGTAATGTAAAGTTTATGTACAGCGGAAAAATACAAACTGAGCAAAAAAATATATCTTAAGCGGGACGTTTACAATACACACTTAACCACGAACGGCCTGTTTAAATAATGATGTAGACGGTTATTTCCATGTAGTGAATAATGCGCGAGTAGGTAAGTACATTTATACCACCATAAAGCAAAAGTCATGCACGCTTTTTATAAATAATATTACTGAATTTGTGTAATGGACAACTTATGAAAATGTGAACAAAACGCCAAGACGCGAGTGAATAAGAACCAATATGACTGCTCTTCGAGTGTCGACTGGCATCCAAGAACTGATGCCGCACTACATGCTCGGCAAAACTCGGATATGCTCGGCTACTCTCGTCATCTGTGGCGCTGCGCGGGCATACTGCGCATGCGCGTGGACTGGGACGTAGCTAAGTACTTATGACAGTTCTGCCTACTAGTGTACAAACCTGGCGCTGATCCACTTAATAAAACACTGCGAGCACATTACTACACTTTCTGCATTACGTATAACAACTATTCATGACTGACTTAAATTAATATAAAATAACGTAGACAGTAAAACTTTCGTTTTTTGCTTATATTGTATGACAGTACCCTACGCCCTTCGATCAACATCATATATCAATGTTAACATAATATCGTCTATAATATGTCATATCAGAAGATCTGCGGTTTTTTTTATTTGTACGAGGAATTCTCTGAAAACAAATCAAACTTATTTTATAACACTACAAATAAATTACAGTAAATTTCACAAAACATTAATGTGGAATGTGTAAAAATAATGTGGAATTTTATCGAGCAAATATTGTAGGCTTCAAGTTTANTTCACAAAACATTAATGTGGAATGTGTAAAAATAATGTGGAATTTTATCGAGCAAATATTGTAGGCTTCAAGTTTATTATAAATATAGAGCTTCATAAAGAGTTTTGTAATTTTTCTAAAATAATGTGTTGTAAATATATGCACAGTAATTCAGCTGTATATTTTCGAGAAAATCTTAAGCGATGCCTTTGTTTTTAAAGTCGTCGTCCGTCCAGGTCATTGTACAACAGCGACTGCATACCGCTCCACCGCCATCATGTAAGTGCCGCCCACATGTTCCAGGATGAGGTCAGCAAGGAAGTAGCGAGACAAAGAGAGTAGTAAGTTCACAAGCACTGTGCATAGTTGCAGAGAGTATGCGGCGAGGTGGTATGAGGCAGCCTGGTGTGTATGTGTTGAGGGGAGGGGGCGGGCACAAACAGACCGCAGGTTGGGTGGAGTATCCCTGGCGATGTGTCGATACCACCCGCACAACGCCGCGTGTCTGCCAGCCCCTTTCAGCCCCACGCACGTGTCTTCGCTAACCTCGCTCACTCAGGCCGCCAAGGGTCGGCTTCGTCTATTTTTACAAATTATTCCTANACGCACGTGTCTTCGCTAACCTCGCTCACTCAGGCCGCCAAGGGTCGGCTTCGTCTATTTTTACAAATTATTCCTATTCGTATTACAATTTTGGTTTCAGAGTAATTATTGACCATTTTTTATAATAGAAAATCTGCATTTTACAAGTTGTTNTTCGTATTACAATTTTGGTTTCAGAGTAATTATTGACCATTTTTTATAATAGAAAATCTGCATTTTACAAGTTGTTTAATATTTTTGTACCTAATTTTGAATATCTGTTATTTAATAAGTATTGAACATATTCATATTTTATTAAAACGTTTCTGCCTTTATGCAACCAGCAAATAACACTCAGTAAAAATTAGATACAAAAATGTTAAATAACTTTTAAAACATAAATATTCTCTAATCAGAAATTTCCAGTAATTTTTCTGAAATTTAAATTATAACACGAAAACGAAGAACTTCTGCCTAAAGGTCGCTTAATAGCCAAACATTTTTCACGTGAATACTTCTTTAACACTTCAAGTCCTGCCGCCGTAACATCACGTTGCTTTATTTTATCCCGTTCCTTTACGCATCAGCTTGTGAGACGAAGTGTTGCAGTTGTGCAATATTTGGGTGAGCGCTGTACTTATGTCTTGTGTACTTTCTGCAATCAGTGAACAACGTGCCCTGTGCTCAGAAACGTTACCATCAGTCATTCATAAACGAGAGACGTGGTAACTCACAAGTCAGATTACCCGCCGGGAAGACTCTCAAAATATTGAGTACTGATTCCTCGCTGTATACAACAGTTTATTTGAATATACGAGTGGATAAACGTCCCTTCCCCAGCAGTTGTAATGTTGCCTGCATTTTAATGTTGCGTTGGCAACACTCCAAGTGCAAATCACCCAACTGAACAAGATGGATCGTACATATATTGTTCTACGTAGGAAATAACATTATATTATTACACTTTCAACTCGGCATTGCAATGGACGAGATCAGGCCAGTGATAAATGTTGTACACTATAAAGTCAATTCTCGGTTACTTGCGACTTTTCTGAAGTCCTGCTCAGTTTCTATTTCCAATACATTTATTTCTCCGCCTCGTGCAAACAGACCTAAACTAAGTCTATAAAATTACACCAAAGGACAACGCACAGCATTCATGTGCACTCGGTGTAGTAATATTTTGCATAGGAACTATTTCGTACTACAGAATGTTCACGGTAAAGTGAGCACTTTTGAAGCTGTGGTTATTTTTTCCTTTCAGCTATTTGTTATCTTTTAACCACCTTTTTAAATTAATATTACCATGTAATGTCCAAGGCAAAAATAAAATTAATTTATCGGCTATTATTTTTAACGAGAGAGCTTTTGAAAGTGCTCACTTTAACGTGCACAGCCTATACGCCTTACTAATACACTTATTTTCTCGCTGCTTTCATTCATATTTATTAAAAATAAAATTATATGATTGATAATTAGGGTACAAGAAGTTGAATTCGACCAAAAATTAGATACTTTTATTAACACAAGTATAAAACACATGTGAAGCATGGTACATTTAGGAAACAACAAAAAACATGATACACAAGGTAATTTTTTAAGTTTGAATTAAAGAATGTGCGGATATCGCGAATAGACTACAGTAAGTGTGTCCTTTGTCGTCTGAACCAATATGACGGTTGTAAATGGGAATACAGAAACCAGCAGAACTGATGGACGTGCGACTAACGTATAACTTGTCTTAATTGTCAGTAAATCTGTACCACAACACAAAGTATTAAAATAAGTATATTAACCCTATAAATCATCGTTATAGATTATGGTTTATCGCGAGAAAGGTTGACTGATTGCTAGGATTCAACGTACTGTACACATGTCCGACACTTTTCTTTACGTATTGGCTACCATGCGTGTATGAAGCTACTGCCCCATTTCACTGAGCCAATGAGAATTATAATACTATAAGGCAGAACGTTCGTGATTGGTCTGCAAATAACTTAGCCAAGCCAAAATCATGTTCATCCAATCACGAAAGAATAAACTAGTTAGAGTGTTATAGGAGATAAATGTTGGGTCAAAATATTTTCGCGATTTTCCATTATCTCAAATCATCGCGTTCACGATCATAGACACGTTGCACATGAATGATATTCACGACCTGTGCTGTACATAGCAAGAAGTCAGCGCCCAGCCTTCTTTGTGGACAATCTGATGTGTGGAGTTTCCTACACCTCCTTGACATGAATGGTAACGCCAGTATCAGCGAGCACACAGCAGGTTGTGCACTGGTTTGCAAGACAAATGTTCAACACAAGTACAGCGGACACTAAATATTACGTGACTGAACACTTGAACTCAGAAATGAATGTGTGACCGAAATAATTAAGATATGTCTTACGTTTTAACAGCGCCCAGGGTGTTCCAAGCACACGTGTTTGCAGTCTAGTCTGCCTTCGAGCAGCAAGGTGGACTGTGCGACTATATAATGGGACATTGACAAACGTCATTCCATTTAATCGTATTTTACAGTTTTACGGAAGCCAATAGATATAAACGAAGAGAGGACAATCCCAGACGATTTTTTACTAACAAGAGAGTAAATATTTTACCAGAGCTATGTATTACTGCCGAGATATTTCCCACGCCGTAAATTTGTATGTGTTATCGCGGCGCCTGACATTTGTAGAAACAAATGCACCAATATTTCAAGATAGTTGTTCACAAAGATGGAGGGAAAAACTGTTATGTAGGACTTACGTTCTTTATTTTGCTATGTTGTCTTCCAGTAATCTGTAGAAGTCCAGTGTCTCATGTTTAGTTAGTTTACGTCCTACGGCCTGTTAAAGTCAGCTGCAGCTCACTGATTGTTCCGTCGGCTCAATCTCACTGTTCAAAGTTCGCAAAGTGACGTAAAATAGGGACCGCGGTGGTGTAGTGGTTAGACTACTCACCTCCCACCAAAGCGAAACTGGTTCGATTCCCGGCGAGGTCGCACCCGGATTTTCGCAAGTGGGAATCATGCCGGACTATGCCACTGGTCGGGGGGCTTTCTCGGGGATCTCCCGTTTCCCCCGCCCTTGCATTCTGGCGCTGCTCCATATTCACCTCACTTCACCCCACCCTCATCGGCTCTCAATACCTCGATGTTAAGAGCCGTCCAGATCTACACTCACTTTTCAAAATGACGAATGCCTGTAATTACGTTAGATTTTAACTTTATAAAACGGTTTAAAGCACAATGCGCATTTATTACCGAAGCATGACGTAATTATACGAGGCTAAACGATTGCTATTGGTTCACCGCTGTATTGTTTTGTTCTAAGTGGACGAGCACGTCAGTGAGTAGTGTGGCACATGACGTACTTAATGTTTTTAAAGGAAGTGCAACCCCACCCACCTCGTAAATTATTTATAGTTTGTAGATTTAATTGATTTGCATAATACTGACAAATATAATTTTCCCGTAATTCACTGTGTACAAAACTAGCAATAAAGTCTTAGCTGAAGCACGAGTGGACGAGAAAAAAAAAGTACGTGTTACGTCGTATGCCCAGACGTGACAATCAGTAACACTGATTGCTCGTTTATTCCGCTGATTGGTCCATTACTAAAGATGAGGTAGACTGAGTGTACAACTATCAAAATCACGTGGTCAACAGTGGGAATATCTTAATTCTGAACAGACCCGTACTTTTACATATGAAAAAATACTTTGTCTAACTTGAATATATTCTTGTTGCATTTGAACCAGGTTATAGCAAATGTAGAAACAACTCACTCACATGATTTGCTTTCATAAACAGTTTTCTAATCTGAGATGCTACCCACGTTGCTATTGGCACTAGAGCTGGCCAATGTCGAAACACGGAGTGTGTGTGTGAGTGCTGCGCAATCTATCCGACATTCCATCCACTATCTCGTGCTATCACTGCGGATAGAGCCACGTGTCAGCTCGCATTAGTTGGATGGCAGAAATGAAAGTACTTTTTCTCTGCGCGGAAAATATCGTCGCAAATCCGCTAGTGAAAGCATATTTGTGACCACAGCCAACCAATGCATGGAAGATCGACTCGAGTCGTTTTCCTTCTCAGAAATGTGATTTCCAGCGAGGTGTGAGTAGTATTGTGAAGAGGGGAGGCGGGCGCTCAGTCGAAGTTCAATTCTATATGTAATCCCATTCTTCTCCGTCGTCGCCAGACATGTTGAATCAGGCGGCGGTACCCTGGGGGATGGTACAGGCTGTTGTCGGGGGGAGGCTGGGGTTGGTGTCCTTGGCCGGCTGTGATAGACTGCCTCACACGAGTCCCTTCCTTACCTACTCCTCACGAGCTTCCCTTGTCGAGGCTGCCTTCTTGCATATTCATTAACAGAACTCTTTGAAGAATGCGCCGGAGATAAGGTTTATTCTGCTGACGTTGTGAAACTCTGTGCTAATAGTTTGGCAACTAAACAATCTCGCCACCAGGTGGCACTGGTGCTGCATATGTATAGGTTGTCCACGGGAAACTGAGACATTTTTAAAATCCCGGCTTAAGATCCCCCTGTGTGCGCGTTGTGCATTCTTCCGCCATACGTAAAATAACACTGCCGTCACCTCAAAACTTAATGAATGCATCGGTTGAGTGAAACTAAGAAATTATTAGAAAGGTAAATGTTTTACAAATGTTATAACTATTCTAATAAATTATTATTATAGACTAAAAACCAAAATAAATAATGTTAGTGTTCTTCAATGTTTACCTAGCGCTTTTAATCCGACGTAACTACACGGAACTACTTTCCCTCCAAAGTTAGCAGATTACTGGGCGCCTGCCACTCAGTGTGCCTTACGCAGGTGGAGACTGGCATTTACCAAACGCCGAGTTCAGAAGAGCTCAGTCGACCATGAACAGACTATGTCATATTTACTCCGTTGTATACGCAAATAATCGAAATAATTATAATCTTCATAAAATAAAGATATCATTGTTTAACTTTCATTACAATAACTTAAGTAAATGATAAAGTATGTTCTTCGCACTAGAGTGGGAATTTAACGGAATATTTTCACATGTTTAATATTAGGTCGTAAAACTGCATTTATTGAAACGTTAGTTTACACAATTACTTTATTTAAAGTGATATCTGAATCTAAAAAATACCTTTAGATGACTGTCTTATTTATTTATTTCTTACTATCGTATATTAATTTTTACAAAGATTAGCTTGTTTATGGACGCTTAATGCCAAATACATTAGTATTTTTACTGTTTATACATGTAAACTCAATTTAAGACTGTAAATAATAGCTACAAAATAAAGTTAATACTTATAATTTTGGCTGGGTTAAGCATATATCACAACTTGGGCCAAACAAAAACGTTAACCCACAAATGAACAGAATTACTCAATTTACCGCCTATTTAAATGCGGTCTCTTTCGAACACCAGCGCCCCTTACGGTGGAAATTTTCCCTATACCAATCTCTCCCATAAGGGATTTAGTTTTGCCCCCAAACTAGTAGAATAAACGTTAACGGATTGTAGCTTTGATATCCTTTCAACGATAATTTCGCTGCTTTTGAAGACAAAATACTACAGTATAAAATATTAACAAAATATTTCGTAAACAACAAAAGTCGTTCTCGAATCATAACTTATCTCTTATCATACGTGAAAAAGCAGTTTATTTGGGACACGGCTATCTTTCTAGTCCGTTGAACTAACAGAGTGAATAACGAACATTATACAGTGCATTGTGGTGCTCAATATGTTGTACACGAACAGGGCGGGAGTATGATTCTTCCACGAAGAAACTTACGTGTCGAATGCTTTGTAAACCAGAACGACAAAAAGTAATTATTCTTTCATCTTGTGAAGCTTAGGAAGACGTTCTGGGTTAACGATGGGATATCTAGTGTTCTTTTTTTAGATCATGTTAGGTTTTAAATAAGATAACATTTTATGACAGGTTGCAAACTATTGTGGACTAACACAATCGTGCTTACTGAGCGTGCATTTATGGAGTACAGATAAAAATAATTGACTATACGTACGTAGTTTAAAATGGGGAAAAAAATTACTCACCTACTTTACTTTTATTTTAGGCGAACTTGAACTTGTCAGATATGGATACCGCTTCTAAAATGGCATTAGAAACGTCTAACTTGATAGCGCTTGTGAATAAGCTATTATTATAATGATTTAGTGACTAATATGAGTTGATGTTGANGAAACGTCTAACTTGATAGCGCTTGTGAATAAGCTATTATTATAATGATTTAGTGACTAATATGAGTTGATGTTGAATCAGATAGTTTTAAAGGCTCAGATAAAACTTGCGCCCCACTTCGTTTCGCACATACACACTTGAGAGACTTACAGTATATCCAGTACTGGCCGCGTGCGAAGACAGCTCTTTGTTGGTTTGTGTTACGTAATGTGCGTGCCATCTACATATGTTGGCGAGCAGTCAAGTATGGTAGCCATGCGAGAAGATGACTACCGCACTAAATAACCACCATGTCTAAGTTACTGTCACATGCTGTCATTCCCCCGGGATGTCTTTCCAGAAGTGAAGAAGGCGTAAGCTCTTGTAGTTGTATTTGTTGTAGATCTCTATCGGGGCACCTGCTGGTTTACATGATTTCAGGAATTATGGAAGCTACAANTGTAGTTGTATTTGTTGTAGATCTCTATCGGGGCACCTGCTGGTTTACATGATTTCAGGAATTATGGAAGCTACAAACGCAAATAATTCCATGCTTTTATGTTCTATTGGTAATAAATCAATGATATAGCTTCGAGATACGGTTCTCTATGCTTGTTTTGAATTTGTGAACTTACAATAGACAAGTTACTGATATAACTAATGAGCCTACTTTCCTCGACATGGGTGCGATTAATTTTAAATAATTTCTTGAAAGCTGAGTTGGTAGGAAGGACTTGACTTATCTTTGAAAGCAATAACATTAGAAATGAAACCATAAACTTATGCAACTGTAGTGAGACAATTACAAACACACACATGCGTTACCCGGGACTTGAAGCCAGAAAACTTCGTACTATAAGCTAGCATGCAATACGCTGCATTACGGAGGTCGGATTCGGAGCATCAATTTCGGATCTAATCAGTCTAATGTTGCGAATGATAGTGTTTAATAAACTAAAATATTTGCAGGCCCTTTATTTTGGAAATAAGTAACTGAGCGACATAAAGCATGTAAGTTTACATGACCTACCGTAGCGCTACTTATGTGAAGCATTGGATGGCAATTGGTTGTTTGGTCCCTGAGATATGACATAAAAACCTTATTTACTTATTTAATGCTGTCGTACAAAATTGCCAGAAAAATAGGCTCTATATACTATACTTCTAATGTATACTCTATACCTACAAATTTTGGTTGAATTTGGTTAAATTGTTTAATATATGTCACACTTACCTAAATTATTTATGAAGCTGTCATTTTGAACATCTTTGTCTGGCCCATTTAAATCACGAAAGTTTGCATGGCCTTCTGTAGCATTTATGGTGTCCACAATTTGGTACAAATTTATTTGAAATGTTCCGTTGTAACATTTGGTGGAATCATTTGATTGGTCCTCGAGACATGGCATAAAACCTCAATAATTTCCATGTGGCGATCCTCATAAATGGAGGTCAAAAAAGTAATGTAGTAACAATTTAGATGATTGTATACTGCCAATATACATAGTTTAGTTAAAATAGATTGCATAGTTTCGTATATATCGGGCAAAAACTATAGCCCCCAATCTGAAAATAAGTATGTCCTACTTTTAGAAAATGCATGTATTGTTATGACCTACCACAGTACAGCATCTTCGCCAAATCTTGTAAGAATGGGTTGATTGTTTCCCGAGATGAGAAATAAAATCATTATTTTTCATTGGTAGGGACAAAATGGCATAGGAATGAGTCCCTGAATAGACAGATTTGATTACTGTACTGCCAGCGTACAAAGTTAAGTTGGAATTTGTTTGGTTGATAAAATATACTGAGCTAAAATATTTATATAGTCATTATTTAGAAAATAAGTGCTTGACCTACATATAACATACCAGTTTACACGACCTGCTGCAGTACTATTTTTTTGCCAAATTTGGAAGTAATATGTCAATTGTTTCCAGAGATATGACCAAAATGGCGCATGGCGCTATCTTACAAGCAGTAAGGTGGTAAGGAGGTGAACCACTGTGTCAGTTTGTTGATTCTATTTGTGCATATCACGATGCCTAGTGTCTGCAAATGAGCGAAACAGAATAAGTCAGTGTCATCGTTGACAATTTGGTCCCCCATGTGCGTGCTCAATGCACGCTCGTTTCCACCCCATGTCATTAAATATGTTTTGTGACAAAAATTTCAATAAGAATGGCAGGATGATTGTATCTACAAGTGACTGGATTTCATTCCCAATGTAACATGTTTCTTAAGTAATACATTTTGGCTTAATATATGATTCTAGCTATAACACCATCATGTACATGCGTAACAAAATATTATTTTAATTTTACAATAAATACTCGTAATTGCATTTTCAAACATTTTCCGTGAGTAGCCACTCAATGCAGATTGTTAGTTTTGTTGAAATTAGTTTAGAAACTGCAAATTAAAAAACTATCATTTTGATTGGCTGTATCTAAAGGTTTTATCTAGCAAGCACTACCAGTAAACTTAGGAAGACATTTATTGTAGAACACTTTAACTATATTTAGGCTAGGTATAGTGATTGAGCCTTCAATAAGCCTTTGAAAGGGCGAAATTTCCAGAAAATGTGATAGACTTGATGTTATCAGATGATTACAGAAACTTTCTAATAAAAACGTCCTGTCATCGATACAAGCTCAATCCCTCTAAGTCAACAAATATCGTAGTTTTACGGGAAAAAAGTCATGTTTAATTATTAAAGTCTGTAATAATATAATAAATCATTTTCAGTAACAAAAAGAGAAATTTGCGTGTACAAAAAGTGCAAAACTAGCCATCCAATATCCTGCGAGAACATTTGAAACTTGTGTTCTATTAAACTGCAACTTGCCGAGTTATTTGAAGCAAATGAAATAAATTTAATGAGCGTCTACAAAAATGAATACAAGTACATTTTCAAGCAACTCACTCAGCGCAATACGCGAGGAACAGGCTTTTCGGAAATGCCACCTTGCGCTGAGTGCGTTACGTAAAAATGATGACAAAAGTGACCAATATTGTTAGTATTACAATTACATTACAGATTACTTAAGCATGGAATTAAGTACGGATCATGGTGGATTTCCCTCCTTTCTTTTAATTTGCATTCTTCTCCAACTTGTTACAACATCTCACTGTCAACACGAAGTGTAAACGTAGAGTTTTAAAGAACTCGAACTCTCAAGCAATTCACAAGCTGAGTTAACGAGTTAGTTAACTAGTTAGTCTCTGTCTCACATGAACAGCTCGACAGCAAGTTCTCCTCGGAAAGCTTGACGACTTTCGCATCCTTGTGCTAATATATTTATGTTACAACAATTGGACACCCCTCGCACCCTCTACACGTCGCTAGGAGGAAGGTATTTCCTGTCAGTGACATCGGAGAAATGGAAACAGCTGACACTTCAAAAAGCTCCAGTAAAGCCACCAGGTACTTAGACAGTAACCGAGCATGTTGGCGGAAGGTAAACCAGCGAACTCGTGTTCGGGAGAACCTCGGTTCAAATCCCTTCTCATTTCACTCCAAGTGAANTGGCGGAAGGTAAACCAGCGAACTCGTGTTCGGGAGAACCTCGGTTCAAATCCCTTCTCATTTCACTCCAAGTGAATGCTGGGATGGTTCCTTCCCCACTCCTCCTTCTCTGAGAAACCTGCTCCGTCTCTAATGACCTCGCTGTCGACGAGACGGCAAGCCGTAGCTAGCACGGCAGAAAAGACCCTCCTCAAGGAGCCGGGTTAACGCGGGTCCTGAGAGCAACCAGAGGTCTCCCTGAGGAAGACACTGGTCCTCCTTCATCCCTTATTGAGGTCGGCACTCTGGCTGCAGCGCAACTCTTAACTGCGTCTTTCGACATCCATAAGTGATGCGCGGAGCTGTGTGGTCGTCGTCCCCAGGGAGGTGTTCGTGGTCCGGCAGACATGACGTGACACTGCGCTGCGGTGTCTTGCAAGGCCCAGCCCCTGGGAGACACGCTGTGCCGCCGTTCATGTGCCTCCAGCCCCTGGCAGGTAGGCTAGACTGTCAGACACGGGAGGGAGCGTTGACTCAACCGCAGACAATAAAACAATCAAAGTCACGTAGTCAATAGTGACAAGCATAATTGTTTATTCAATAAACCCATTATTTTATAGAATTAAACACTTGAACTAACGTGAATATATATAGAATATGTGTATTGCATCAAAAGAAGAATAGAAGAAGTGTACAAACATCTCAAATCATTGGCCCACATAAACAGTGTACTAACCTCAAATCTTACCCACGCTGTTTTTATAGTATTAATGGCAGGAAAGCAGTACATATTTGGATCACATATAGCTGCTATCGTGCAGCTCAAGTGCGCNTTTTTATAGTATTAATGGCAGGAAAGCAGTACATATTTGGATCACATATAGCTGCTATCGTGCAGCTCAAGTGCGTACTGTACCCCATACTCTCTCTGAGGGCTGTGCCACAAGACACGTCGTTGAGTAGCTTGCCGTGCCGCTATACACATCCTACGAAGCTCCTAAAGCCAGGCTGTTCCACTACACATGCTCCTGGCCAACTTCGACGCTAGGCAATACTACTGTATAAGTATGAAAGTAGAGAGAGCTCTGACGTCTCGCCGACAGCGAGGTCGTTACAGACGGAGCAATTTGCTCAGAGANTTTTTATAGTATTAATGGCAGGAAAGCAGTACATATTTGGATCACATATAGCTGCTATCGTGCAGCTCAAGTGCGCACTGTACCCCATACTCTCTCTGAGGGCTGTGCCACAAGACACGTCGTTAGTAGCTTGCCGTGCCGCTATACACATCCTACGAAGCTCCTAAAGCCAGGCTGTTCCACTACACATGCTCCTGGCCAACTTCGACGCTAGGCAATACTACTGTGTAAGTATGAAAGTAGAGAGAGCTCTGACGTCTCGCCGACAGCGAGGTCGTTACAGACGGAGCAAGTTGCTCAGAGAAGCAGGAGCGATGAAGGAGTCAGCAATGTCCTGTGGTGAGGAACCATCTCAGTATTCGCCTGGAGTGGCTTCGGGAAACGATCGTCAACTGAAATGAGTATGGCCGAACCGGGAATCGAGCCCGTGTCCTCCCGAACGCGAGTCCTGTAGTTTACCACTGCCCCACCTCACGCAGTGGTTGGGTTGGTGTTCACCTTGGTGTGACGAACATGACGTCACAAACCGGTTATTCATGCTCCCCCTGCTGGAGACTGCTAATTAACGTACATACTATATAAGATAATACACATCATCCGCTGCTGTTTCCAGCCTTTGGCTGTGCCAGCATAGACAAATGTCTCCCTCATGTGCTCTCTCTCCACCACTCTTCCTCCTTGATCTTGCTCCAGTCTTCTCCTCTACTGGCATTATCTGGTCCTCCCACCTCCTTCTTTGTCTTCCCTGGGGTCTCCTTCCTTTCTGTATTTAGTCAATTTATGCGCGGTAAAAGTGATCAAAGTCCGCAATCATATTCATATGACATGATCACTGAAACGTACAAATGCCTCTCAAACCTCAGGCAGTTTGTAGGGAAGACAGGAGCTCTCAGTTTCAGGTACACTCGTAAGACAATAGTGGAGACTTGAGAAATCCACACAAGCTATTGTAACGTCCATTACAGAACACGTTTTTATGTCACATCCTAACCCAACAAAAATGCAAAGGAAGTAAAAACATCACTTAATATGTTGGTATATTTTTATAACGCTTATGTCTAACAGTAACTATAATTACAAGCCAAAAATAAGCCATTTTCAAGACAATTTTGAAAAAATTTATTTTTATTCAACCCAACAAATACATTTAAACTTAGGTTTTTATGTAGTTCAAATAATTACTAACACATGCCTCTTTAATTATCCTGAACTAATGACGTTTGAAATTATACACACTTATATGTATAAAGGACTAAATGCAGGAGTTTTCCTACGACTCTCTTTTCCGTTGTCCTTGTTTCCGCACTAGACGCAAGAAGAAAATAGGTTTTATATGGTGCATCATTTTTTTTTTTTTTTTGGGAAATGTCAATTTGCATTTACATGAAGCACATGCACAGAACCACTATTTGAATATATTGTATTTATTATTTTCATATTTTCCACCAGGGTATCTTAAGATCTACCAAGTATAGGATTTTTACTGTTCACTGAAAATTTTTTAAAGCCTTGCTTAAGAACTATTTGTATGCACATTGTCTTCTTGCACCACGTGTAAAATTAACTTTGTCATAGGCATAGCTATTTTAATCATGCATCGGTCAAGTGAAACTATGAGATCATTAGGAAAGTAAATATTTTACCAATTTTCTAATTATTATTTATTTATACAATAAAAACTAGAAAGCAAAAATATTTCAGTGCCGACAAATGGTTACCTTATAGTTTATTTAAGAAATGGGACTACCTTCCCCCCATCGTTGCCAACTTCACTACGCGCATTGCTACTCAATGTGTAGGTAGGTAGGGGCAGTGACATTTCCCATAGGTTGTTTTCAAAGGTGTTCACTTAATGGTGAGCAGTGTATAGTATCGCTATGCNGCCGCTATTGGCCGGGGGGCGGGGCTAGCGGCGTCCGCGGGGGTACATATAAGCGAGGGCGCGAGGCCGAGTGCACACTCGCGCTGCCTCCTGCCTGACGCCAGCTCCTGTCACGTGAGTACCTGCTAGGCGCTGAGCTAGGGTGCGCTGAGCACTTCTGCACACTCACTCTTCTCTCTTCTCTGCACTCGTGCGTCCTTCTGCACGCTGTTCGCCGTAAACTCACTGCTTTTCAAATCAAACTTTGANTCTCTCTTCTCTGCACTCGTGCGTCCTTCTGCACGCTGTTCGCCGTAAACTCACTGCTTTTCAAATCAAACTTTGACAAGTTGTCGCTGCCCTACCTTCCTAAGGTTGCACCCTTTCACTCCCACATTGTTGTACAATTCCACGCGTTGCAAACATTTTTTGAAGCGTGCTGTACTTTAGCTGACANCCCTTTCACTCCCACATTGTTGTACAATTCCACGCGTTGCAAACATTTTTTGAAGCGTGCTGTACTTCAGCTGACAAACAACTTGCTTCGTTATCACAAGCAATATGTTGTAGTCTTTCTGTCCGGTGATCAGTGATATGAACCTGGCATAACGTAGCGCAGTAGCATGGTTTAGGAGTCAGTTACTCACAGTGAAGATCATTGGACACTGAGCCTCGCAGAGTACAGCACCGGTCAAGTATAACCCTCCTGTGCAACATGTGGACAGTCGCCTGCACCGGCTGTTAACGGGCACACTCACATAGCACCCAGTGAAATTAGTAACGACGGACAGAAAGTAGTTCCGTGCTTTAACGTTGAATTAAAAGTGTTAGTAAGCATTTGTGGATACCGAAACTAGTTTCTAATACATACAACTATAGAAATTAACAAATTTGTAAAATATTATTTTTAATAATTTCACAGTTTCTGTTGACCGGCACATGAGTAAAGTGATCAGGTTCTTGGCGATGTTACTGTTACGTATGGCGTAATAATACACAATGCACAACAGGTTTATCTTAAGAAGGTCTTTCAGAAGTTCTCAGTTTGGCGTAAACAGCCTTTAGTTCACGTTACTTCACTCCACTGCAGTTTTTGTAGCCTCGTGGAGACCCGTGCAGCCATACAAAATTTGATCATATACGTCAGAACGTCAGGTGAATTGCATTTTCAGCTTTCGAGAAAGACGTAAATGTGTGCTTGTAGTATACATCTCGATAAACGTTAAGAGAATTAATTACTGGTCCCCACGCACTGATTCATTGCACCTTTTTAATTTTTTTATCGCATCAGTTCTTTATTTGATGTTAATAAAATAAAAATTATTAAATCTTAGTTGGTCTCACCTTTTAACATGGCAATATTAATAAATAAGACATTGAAAATCCAGAGCCACCATAAATTATTCTCTGACAACATTTTGTAGATACGCAATTCCGTGTTTCAGGAAATCTTTTCAAAAGTTATTTTCAAAAGTGCTCAGTTAACCCCTGCCTTGTGTGGTTGTGTTGTGGGCTGATGGTTTGTTGTTTAGACTTTAACGCCTCTTTTCGTCGTCTACCGGGACACATACAGAAAAGGTAAATGGAATTGAAAAAAGCTAATTGAAATGTTTAGTCTTTGTCCTGTTTCATAATGGTCTCTGTTAGAAGGAAAGACACTCGTTGTAAAGTGTTTTATTATTGCATTTGGTATTCGTCCGTTCAGGATGACCGGACAGGGAGTCGAATGCAGGCCCTCCCGAATGTGAGTTTTCATCAAAAAATGTTTGACTGTTTTCTTGTTAAACACCTGAGCCTGCGATAATATTGCAATTAACCATATTTAAAATATATGATTTGATACTCACACTTATGCGTCGTAGGTTACTTCGAACACAAAATAAATTACTAAATATTGACCTAGTAACCAAAACCCATAGTACACCAACGTTTAGAAAAAAAGTTATGTTTTCACATCAAAGTGTGAAGGATTTTAATTTTACCATTTGTCCCACGTAAATATCTCAATTATATTCGTGTTTTTGTAAAATATTTGAAGGGATTAACATTTGGAATGAAAATATCTCGTGAATGACCTAGTCGTAATATAAGTATTCATTCCGTAATTTCATAATGGAGCAAACTTGATGAAGAACTACTTATATATGTACATAAGCAATGCTTGTTTGGTTATGAATACTTCAGAAATACGTATAACTTATTCTGAGGCTATGAAATAATAATAAGTAGTACAACTTACTTGAAGTATTGCTACATGAAGTGTTACTTAAAGCTATCTAAGTAAGCAATACTCTTATCTGGCACTATGAACTGAAATTCATACACTATGACGAGTGTAAGTAATTCTTGTTTCATATGCTCACTATGAATTCCGCCCNTAAGTACAACTTACTTGAAGTATTGCTACGTGAAGTATTACTTCAAGCTATCTAAGTAAGCAATACTTTTATCTTGCACTATGAACTGAAATTCATACACTATGACGAGTGTAAGTAATTCTTGTTTCATATGCTCACTATGAATTCCGCCCTGAATCACTGCACCATCTCGTTCGGTGTGTATTTATGGGTTTTCCTCGATGTTGAAGGGAAGTAACGACGGAGCTAACGATATCCGCGTGGACCTCTCGCTAACTTCGTGAGGTAAGTATGTTCAGTTCGCAGTCTCATTGTCAGTGAAGAGACTTACTTGCCCGGGGACTTCTCTGCTTAGAGACCCGACTAGGCAAGTGACTTAGATACGCTCCATCAGCGGCGTAGCTATCACGCAACTTGCCCGGACAAGGATGTCTTCAGTGTCCTGATGCACGGTGCTGAGGTCCTCGGCGGTCACACAGCGAGTTAGGTGTTGCAGAGGTAAACCACTCCACTTGCACTCGGTAGGACATGGCTGGCACCTTACCCACTCCTGCTATCCCGAACTACTTGCTCCGTCTCTAACGACCTCGCTGTCGACGAGACATTAATTAAGCCTTATCTGTCTGCTCTAAAATAGAGTGGTGGACACGGTAACCCGGTCTCTAGCATCAAAGCCAGCCACCACACTAGGACTCTAACTCCTTTATTTCTAGACGGAGGTAGATATTTACACGGTATTTTTCTGAATAAAACTATTTTAAATTCAAGCAAGTGACCAGAAGGCAAGTGCAAGTAAGTGGCGCTCCTAGAGTTCTCTTCAGGTGATGGCTGTCCTCTGTCTTGGCTTTATGTACATTTCTTCAATACTCGTTTTGACCACTCAGCGTTTGAAAGCGTGCCTTTCAGGATACGGGACTTATGTAAACAGTTATTAAGTAATTCACTTCGTACATATTCTGATATTATAACATCTGTATCGATAGTCGTAAACAATTAATAATTATATTTAATCGCACACGAGAAGAAAAGGTTGTATGTTAATCTATATCAATTTTAGGGAATTTATATATTAAATAATGCAGTATAATATAACATGCTTCTATGTTTCATATTTCTTTTTAATAATCAGGTACAGAAAAGCACATACAAATCCACGATAAGAGGTATGTAGTCCCCTGAAGTGGTAAGTACAAAGCCATGTTGCCATGGCGTGTGTAACTTATAAAGAACACTGTACTGATTCTCGCCTTCTTCAGTGTGTGTGACCCCTGGGTTCTGACCCCGGGAAGAGTTTGCCATGCGTTGTGTTCATATGTGAAGACCGCTACACACTTGACGTAACTCTATAATGCATTCCCTACACAGACTTATACAGGTAGGCATACGTTCAGATNCAGACTTATACAGGTAGGCATACGTTCAGATGTACAGATACTTTTTCGGTTTTAAACAGTGAATATTAATTAATTTTACATGATATTTGTAATTCCGTTTATAACTGACCAGAAATGTTTTGATAGGAGCAAATTTCTTCTAGTCACTTTGTTGTGCAAAACAACAGAAATTACTGCCGCTTGCAGAATATAACACTGCAATAATATGAATAACTATAAATTCTTTCCCCGATATTTTTTCCATTTGGAGTGCCGCTTGCAGAATATAACACTGCAATAATATGAAGAACTATAAATTCTTTCCCCGATATTTTTTCCATTTGGAGTGCCGCTTGCAGAATATAACACTGCAATAATATGAATAACTATAAATTCTTTCCCCGATATTTTTTCC
>NQII01001334.1:29209-175053 GCA_002778355.1 Clitarchus hookeri
TAATGACAATTAAAAGTCACTTCAAATAGAATGTTAGTTTCTTAATAAACTTCCTACCATTGTGACTTTTTTCACAACCATGAGACATATATCAGGGTACAATTACCCACGCACTTGCTTACCGGTACCAGAACTCAAGACCATTTACGTCCAAACATGCATAGGTTGGCTTGTGTTGTCAGTTCCTGGTAGTCGTAACGAACTACTGAAACCGCAACTTTTAAACTTTAGTAACGTTTCTTCTGTACGCCCTCATCTGTAGTAATTATCACTTTGTCAACTAACAAGTTATTCATTTGCATTCAATCTGCGTCACCCGCTGTCAAAATCAGAAGTTACTGATTGTAATTAGGAAACGAATAGNGTTATTCATTTGCATTCAATCTGCGTCACCCGCTGTCAAAATCAGAAGTTACTGATTGTAATTAGGAAACGAATAGAAATTCCACACCAATATACAACTGAAGCAGTCTTCGTTGAAAATAAGATTTTTTAGTTACTTAGTCATTTCATTAGCTGTTAATATTTAATTCATTGTTTTACGTTTGTAAATTTACAAGAATTTCCTAAAATGTTAATACATTATAAAAATTAAGTAAATTGTTAAAAATGTTGCAGGTTTCTTTACACGTACACAATTTATAAAATCAATAAGTNCATTATAAAAATTAAGTAAATTGTTAAAAATGTTGCAGGTTTCTTTACACGTACACAATTTATAAAATCAATAAGTTCTGATTTCAACAGTTAATTACACAAACGCTACAAAACCAAAATGGATTAATTTGATAATCCAGGAGGTCCTCGTGCAGTGAGATCTGCTCAGCGTTATGGCTTTAACTCTACTGCGCCTCGTTGTTCCGAAGTTCGAGTATCAGGCATTTGTTTAAAGAAAACATTTGTTTCGGGATTCACATGAGAAAAACGCCCAATGTTAGGAATTAGTATTTATGTTTGGACTAGAGTGAATGTTGAACCTGTTCAGTGAGTGTAGCTGTACTCCAGTACAGCTTACTGCGAGCTGACACACTGTACAGCTGTGAGATAGAGCCGCTTCATCTTGCAACACTTCACCAGCTGTCTCTGCACTTGCCGAGGTGTGTGCAAGTCCTTCAATAACTCCTCAACAGATTGGTTTCTCATATAGCTGTAGTTCTGTTATTTTTGTAAAGAAAAACTTTATTTAACCCTTTCAGGCCTAGTTTAGTTTATGGTTTCAGGTGTTGCAAACAAGACATTTTATTACGTGTGCTGTAGTAAAGCCAGCACGACGCTTGTTTTGTCATCCCGTGTCACGAGCTGCCAACTTTGTGTTCGGACAGTACGCGGTTTGCAACCAGTTGTCCACGGGCAGGATCGTTGGGCACTGAGCGTCGCAGTGTACAGCCATGGCCAAAAAATAAGTAACTTCCCCGTGCGTTGTGCAGACAGATGTGTGCGCTGATCTGAGTGGGTTCCAGTGTATCAACTGCACCCAACTGTACGACATACAAGCTCACTAACAAGTAGTTCTCACACTACCAACATTGCAGGGAAACTACGCTGTATGTTGCATACGAAAGAAGAACGAACCTACGTTGTATAACTCTACAATTTTTGGAACAATTGACTCATTGTGTGTTTTAAAAATCAAATAGTAAAAGTATATTGCAAACNGTATAACTCTACAATTTTTGGAACAATTGACTCATTGTGTGTTTTAAAAATCAAATAGTAAAAGTATATTGCAAAACAAATTATAGGCATATTTTCATTATGTATGCTTCAGAAAGCTCATTTGGCAAAAAAAAACATTCCATAAGTAGGACAATCGTAATAAACACTCTGCATATCAGGAAATATTGCTACTAAACTAAACAAATACATGTTAAATTTTATTTTGCATGCACTCATTTCAGTTATAAAAATGGTAACTTTCAGTACTAAATATATGTACATAAAATCAATTATTGAAAGTTTTTGTAGACATTTTAATTAATATTTTATAACATACAAGCAGGGTAATATTAGGATCGACAAAGCTGTTTTGTGAAATGTGTTTCTGAAACAGTAGGAACGAAGATAGGTTCAAATTTTCATTAAAACACACTTTTATAAATTGAGTTTCTTAATATTTAAGTGCGTACGTTCTCGACAAATATTATGCCCAGTTACAAAACATAAGGTTTCTTCTTTCACATACAACATAAATAGTACTTTCACTATAACTTTTATAATAATTTAATGCTGTATATTAAGATCCAGTCCTTGCTCTGCTGTAGAAGGCAACACAGGAGGCTCAGACTGTCTCTTGTCGTCTACGCGACACACGCTCCTCTCTCTTTCTCTCTCTCTCTCTCTCTCTCTCACCTCTTTCTGTCTCTCATCTTGCTACGCGGCTAATTACGGAATTCCCACAGAGGAAAATAAATATCATTATTTTATATTTGTTACAAACAATGTTCAACTTTTCACATTAAATGTAATGCCATTCCCAGAAATTTATAATTGTTATCTTTTATAATTACATGTCGAAAATCACCATTTTTCCTGGGTTTTTGTCAAAGTTAACAACAATTAATTGGCTTAAAAAAATTAAGTTTTTTTACTTTGAAAAAAATACCGAGAACATCCTCAAGATATCTCTGTAACTACAATGGGAACATTTTTGAATTAAATAGATCTTGAACTTAAGAAAATTTCTTTGTTTTTATTTGTAACCGTTCAAGAAGTAAATTAAGATAACTTTACGAAACCATATATTGAAATGAAGGCTGTGTATCTCAACTTCCCGTGTTTATTTCCTATCAGTAGCTGAGTTTGTTTTACGTGTATGACGCAACACGAGTAAAATAATGAAACAAAACACTGGTTATGCAAAAACTGTGGGAAAGGAACAAAATAACAAAGCTTATGGAAAGTATATTTTTTAATTTATGAGCGGTAAAGAGCATTTGGAAGAGTCATATGAATTTTTTTTTCTGTAAAGCTCCCTTTTAGTTTGAGAAAACATTTTACTGCTTAAGTTGTTTCATTTAAAGTCACGGTGTTTGTTAGTGCATTTTGTAGATAAAAGGTTCTCTTAATACGTGTGGTACATTGAAAAATNAGGAACAAAATAACAAAGCTTATGGAAAGTATATTTTTTAATTTATGAGCGGTAAAGAGCATTTGGAAGAGTCATGCGACTTTTTTTTGTTGTAAAGCTCCCTTTTAGTTTGAGAAAACATTTTACTGCTTAAGTTGTTCCATTTAANTGTAAAGCTCCCTTTTAGTTTGAGAAAACATTTTACTGCTTAAGTTGTTCCATTTAAAGTCACGGTGTTTGTTAGTGCATTTTGTAGATAAAAGGTTCTCTTAATACGTGTGGTACATTGAAAAATAAATGGTTTATTCAGAGTTCGTAAACTTCAGCGTGGGAATTATTATATGAATGAAGCAATTTGTGGGATTAATTAAAATTCTGTGTTACCAATGTCGTAAATTTATAGCCTTTAAAAGTTACAACAAAATAATTCGTTGCCTTAAAATTATTTTGTAAAAATTTTCATCAGTAACTTTAAGAATATGTGTTAGTAACGGCTGTCCACGGTAAAGTGAGCACTTTTGAGAACCTAGTTACTTTTTTCCTTTCAGCCATTTTTTTATCCATGAACCGCCTTTTAAAATAAATATTTCTATGTAAGTAATAAACACAATGTGTATGTTCCACAGCACTCGGAAGTTAACGTCAAAGGCTAAAATAAAATATAACTATTGACTATTATTCCAAATAAAAGGACTTTCAACAGTGCTCACTTTACCGATAATATCATATAGCAAAAACACAGACTTTCAATGGCAGAACATGATTTATGAATGGAGAAGCTAGTAGCATGGCGGCGTAATAGTTTCACAATATCGAATGCGAATGAGTTATTTCAATGCACCAAGAAACGCGTTCATTCTCAGATGCAATCAAGTCGACAACATGTTTTTCTACAAAATCCATTATATTTGCAAGATATTGAATATGCCCATCATCACGACTACAGACTTCTTAAGAAAAAAATGTTTAACCTCGCAGGGCAGTACTCGCTAAGTTGGAGCTGAGTGACTGGTTTATTGTAAACACCAGAGAGTGAGTTTGAGATGGAGCTCTGAGTACTTAAGCGAAGAACCACCAACCCTGCAAGCATGTCGCTGTCATCTGACTATTTCATTGAAACAACTGTTGTCCTTGCAATACGCCGCGTATTTTCCAGTCAATTTTGTGGCATAAATTTAATTGGGTTTCAATGATGTGTTTCTAATCAGCATGTCACAATTAGCGTACAAGTATGCTGCTCTGAACTTGAGCATTTTCGATAAGTTTACTCGTAAAGTCATTAACAACGCTGTGACATCCCTGCTGGCAGGCAACACGCTGTACACTGCGTAGGATGTCGCCAAACACAGCAAACACTCGGCCACAAGGAACTAGAGAGCAGTGCGTATTGCATCTTGACAGGCGTTACACAGCTCACTTTGTAACTTCATGCATGTATTTCTTCAAACTGTGGGAATAAGGGTAACTGCACAAGACATCGTTTCTCGTCATTTCTGACACGCTGACATAATCCGTCACTGGAAAACTATCATTATTCTGCATCAAGCAAGTGATTCACTCCAACTCACTCAACTCTCGAGACCCAAGTCTCTTCACTCGCCCGACATCAACTCCAGCAAGTGGAGCTGCGGTAACAGACTGGACTCGTGTCGGGGAGGTCGCGGGTTCAATCCTCACTTCGGTTCTCCTTTCTCCCTTGAAATCACTCAAGTGAATGTCAGGATGGTTCATTACTGCTTGTCACGGATGATAGCGAGAGCAAGTGCGTTCTTCTAGAAAGACTTCTCTGTCTGTAAGATGTCGAGTCACACATGGACAAATACAAACTTATGTATTATTAAGCTTTTTAGTGTTCAATTTTAAACACTTTATGTAGCATTTGCAATGAACCAGTTCCGACTTAAAAAGTTTATACAGCCGTCAGGAATCACAGTAAAACACAGGAAAAATTTTTTTTCCCCAAAAAAAAATTTTACGAGTGGTTTTTGGTGATATTTATATGTGGTAGGCCTCTTGTAGTGTAGAAAAAGGATGCACATCAAGTCGCATTACGNAGTGGTTTTTGGTGATATTTATATGTGGTAGGCCTCTTGTAGTGTAGAAAAAGGATGCACATCAAGTCGCATTACGGCTGGGCGCTAGGCTCATGAGCTAAATACTGATTGGCTCACTTGTATATCGCTACGGCAAGTGAGAGAACATAGACCCCAGCGTGACCATCCATTTCAGCAGCTACATGTTTTTAAAACGACTTCATTTTCATGTATTCTGCCATATAAATTTAAAATAATCTATTTTATATGAAACGAGAATGTTTTATTAAATTAGATAGCAAAACGTGGTTAGCCACATTTATAACTCGCCAATTTCACATAGCATGTATTAAGAAGAAATGCAAATGTGTGCTTTTATGTGGAGACGGAAACTCGTCGAATTGATGCCTGCGATAAATGAAAATTTTGTAATAGCTACAGACGCTTACAAAATATAGTATTAAATGCGCATAAATCGACTTTAAAGTCACACAATGAAGTACACTTCCAGTTTAACTGTCGCTAAGATATACTTGAACTGCCTGGACGAACAGTTGATGATTCTACACGCGAATCTTACCTCATTAAACAAACACGCCACATACGGCTGTGATTCAGTTTAGAGACGGTCAAATAGATGTGATACTGCTTTGATGTAAATAATTTTCTTCGAATTAAAAATTGCTTTTAAGAGGCTATGCTATGATGCATGTTTTTAATGTAGCCAGTACTTCTTTATAGAATATTACCAAGCAAGAAGAATTTGGGAGGGGGAGTATTTACTTGTAAAAGTTCACTTGCACAACACATAAAGATATTATATGTACGGTACAGTAAATAATATCGTAGTTACTCATTACACTTACTTAATGATGTGTTATGGAGGTTGTCTACAAAGTGTTTTATGACATAGCTCTTTCTTATCCCCTTGTTTTAGCTTGCATATTCATACGAAATTTAAAAATAAGTGTGGTACGTTTTTATGTACCATGCACGCACTAAACAGCACATGAGATTATAAAACGGAAATAGAAGCCTACAAGTTTTAGAAAGAGTAAGTGCGTTTATTTATATATATATATATATATATANTTATAAAACGGAAATAGAAGCCTACAAGTTTTAGAAAGAGTAAGTGCGTTTATTTATATATATATATATATATATAGAGAGAGAGAGAGAGAGAGAGAGAGAGAGAGAGAGAGAGTGTATGTGTGTGTCTCATCGGGGTATTTTTACACTTTTTGAATCAAACCTTTGAAATCACCCTATATATGACATGTTTGGTTGTTTCCTAAATACATTATATATATATGTGTGTGTCACAAGCGTTTNGTGTGTGTGTGTATGTGTGTGTGTGTCACAAGCGTTTTATACTTATGTTAATATTAAAGTATTTTAGTTTTGTTAAATTGAACTTTTACTTATATTTTATCCATAAACTTCAATATTTCAATTCTAAATTATACAAATAAAAACCGACAGAAAATATGTGTGTTGGTAATACCTAGAAATAAATAGTTATCCTACTAAACATTATTAAACTGAGTTTGCACGAATGCAGTGCGTTTTCTATTTAGTGTAATTTTGTAGACTTGGCGAAGCTTTGTTTGCATGAAGCTGAAGAATAGCGAAAGTAGAATTTTAACAGGGCTTCAGAAAAGTTAGAAGTAACCATGAATGGGCTATATTTATAAAAGGCGATGCTACAGAACCATCTTTNTCCTACTAAACATTATTAAACTGAGTTTGCACGAATGCAGTGCGTTTTCTATTTAGTGTAATTTTGTAGACTTGGCGAAGCTTTGTTTGCATGAAGCTGAAGAATAGCCTGAAAGTAGAATTTAAACAGGGCTTCAGAAAAGTTAGAAGTAACCATGAATGGGCTATATTTATAAAAGGCGATGCTACAGAACCATCTTTNAACAGGGCTTCAGAAAAGTTAGAAGTAACCATGAATGGGCTATATTTATAAAAGGCGATGCTACAGAACCATCTTTGCCAAGTTTGTATCCAAAGGCTTTTCACGGTAAAGAAATAACTTTAGCAATAAATCTCAGCAAAAATTACCGCCTGTTAATTGCATTTATCCTACCGTTCACATTTTCATTCAGGCCCCCAATTTTCTGCAGTGAAAGTAAAATATTTATAAGACTTGNGCATTTATCCTACCGTTCACATTTTCATTCAGGCCCCCAATTTTCTGCAGTGAAAGTAAAATATTTATAAGACTTGGCATTGTGTTGGGAGTGTTATGTTTAAATTAATAACAGATTAAATTGGTTTTTTTTCTTTGCGTGAATTAGAGTACAATTCGTCATTTCAGTAACGCATCTAGGCTCCTAAAAGTTTCACGTTTCCACGTGGTTGACGCTTGATTATATCCACTAGTGCCATGAGGGTGTAAATTTTGCATACGTCAGAAATACACAAAATGAGGAGAAAAGTAGATATCAAGCAGTGTTGTCAAAAGCACTCAGTTAACCGCTAACAAACTGGAAATATTATTTCAACACAATACATCTACCTCGAGATATTTTTTACGTTGTGGGCGTCTACATTTTATTGAAGAGATATATATTCTGCTATGTGCATGAGCAGTTCATGCTAAATTATATTGAAGTTTCCAGGTTGTAAATAATGTAAAAGTGCTCCTGTTAGCAACAGTACACAAGACTGCAAGTCCCATAGACGGTTCATTAATATTTTTTGGGGCGTTTCTTAGTCTACTGCAGTGTGTGTGGGTGTGCGGCGTTATCAAAGGGCGGTATAAGAGGTGTAGAAGTTGGCAAGTGTGCAGAGCGCCTTGCTTTGTATACTGCCCGCATAGCGGCTCTGTGTGGCGGGACTGTCTAGCCCGCATGTCCCAGGCGCTACTGTGCCGCTCACCAGCTCTGTCTCTCTTGACACGATCGCAAAACCGTGTCGTCTAAAGCTGCGCTTACAATTTAAAATATTATGCGTTAATAATTATGCACTAATCACGGTTCTTGCACACGGAATTACGTCCAGAGAAGCTTATTTTTATGAACAAATATAATCATAAACGTGTGCGTACAGATAACCTTTTAATATTCTTTTATATTTACATTACTGTAGATAAGTTTTCCGCCAACAACACCAACTGTTCTATTCTGATTGGTCGTCACCACATAACATTTACTTAAGATATAAAATATAACTATTTTCTTAACGCTCAAGGAAATCCCAACACCACGCACGACCTGATAAGTTAGAATTGGAAACCAACGCACAAGAAAAAACACTTTCAGTTCTTCTGTGTACATCATAACGCGTAATGTAACGCTTAATTTTCTATTGTAAAGCCAGATTTACTTAGAGAAGTCTCAAATAAAGCCCTCCCGCAGTTCGTGCTTGCAGGTAGGGTCGATATGGATGGCAGCGGGTTGAGGCCCCACACAGACTCACACCAGCCACCCCGGAGAGTGTAAGGACATAGCTATGGTGCAGTGGTAGGACCAGGCCTCGCTATTGTATACAGGCGGAATAAAGTATTTAAGGGTGTTTGCCAGCAAGATATGTATTATTTTATATTTGTNCATTTATCCTACCGTTCACATTTTCATTCAGGCCCCCAATTTTCTGCAGTGAAAGTAAAATATTTATAAGACTTGACATTGTATTGGGAGTGTTATGTTTAAATTAATAACAGATTAAATTGTTTTTTTTCTTTGCGTGCATTAGAGTACAATTCGTCATTTCAGTAACGCATCTAGGCTCCTAAAAGTTTCACGTTTCCGCATGGTTGACGTTTGATTAAATCCACTAGTGCCATGAGGGTGTAAATTTTACATAGGTCGGAAATACACAAAATGAGGAGAAAAGTAGATATCAAGCAGTGTTGTCAAAAGCGCTCAGTTAACCGCTAACAAACTGGAAATATTATTTCAACACAATACATCTACGTCGAGATATTTTTTACGTTGTGGGCGTCTACATTTCATTGAAGATATATATATTCTGCTATGTGCATGAGCAGTTCATGCTAAATTATATTGAAGTTTCCTGGTTGTAAATAATGTAAAAGTGCTCCTGTTGGCAACAGTACACAAGACTGCAAGTCCCATAGACGGTTCATTAATATTCTTTGGGGCGTTTCTTCGTCTACTGCAGTGTGTGTGGGTGTGCGGCGTTATCAAAGGGCGGTATAAGAGGTGTAGAAGTTGGCAAGTGTGCAGAGCGCCTTGCTTTGTATACTGCCCGCATAGCGGCTCTGTGTGGCGGGACTGTCTAGCCCGCATGTCCCAGGCGCTACTGTGCCGCTCACCAGCCTCGCTATTGTATACAGGCGGAATAAAGTATTTAAGGGTGTTTGCCAGCAAGATATGTATTATTTTATATTTGTNGCCTCGCTATTGTATACAGGCGGAATAAAGTATTTAAGGGTGTTTGCCAGCAAGATATGTATTATTTTATATTTGTACTAAACACCATTCAACTTGTATACTTTACTTTGAAGTATTATTTAATCGCGTAAAGCAATTTGGATGACGTATTTTCTGCATGACGCAGAGTTTAAATGGAGTTGCGGTTCCTCTGATATGGGCGTACCCGTTGTATGATTGGCTGCGCGAGGCTCTAGGAACTGGACATTGCGTCCGATTGGCTACCGCGTGCTACGAGATGTGTTGCCGGCTGGCGAGATACCAGGAGCTGCTTGACGAGCGGTGTTCCACCGTGTCGCAGGACAGAGGCGCCATGCCGTGTGCTGCTGTAGTTCGCTCTGTAAGCTGCTGTTTCGCCTCTGTATAGTTAGCTATTCTGACACTACGGCATGTCAAATCTCAAGTTTAGTGTTTTTGGGACGTACAAATAAAATAAACTAAAACATTTACAGAAAATGTAACAGCTGTGACTAAGATATCAAGTCTTAATTCATTTTAAATTATGCTTAGCAAATTTTATTTTACAAAAAATCATAGACTGCTACAAATCATTAATATACAAAAATGTTCTTGTTGTGAGAAATATTTATAAAATGCGAAAACATGTCGTAACATGATTATCTCAATGTGGATCATCTCATTTCGTTAAGCGAGTTAGTTTATACTAATTGTACGTTCCAAAAACCCTTAAAAAANATCTCAATGTGGATCATCTCATTTCGTTAAGCGAGTTAGTTTATACTAATTGTACGTTCCAAAAACCCTTAAAAAATTTATTTTTGTATGCCATCTTGCATAAAATATGTGGTTCCGGAGGTAGGGTAAATAGGAGCACCTCGAGANAAAAAATTTATTTTTGTATGCCATCTTGCATAAAATATGTGGTTCCGGAGGTAGGGTAAATAGGAGCACCTCGAGAACACTGAGAGCCATGTTCTCCACGCGACAGGAAGTGCGAGCTGCTACAGGTTGGGGCGGAACTTGCTAAGTGCTCCGCCACGCGCGCTGCACTGCTCTCGGGTAAACACGCGACGCCAACGTCGGTCGACATCTGCTATAGTCTGTTCACGGTATCTTCACACTTTGTGAACCAAACGTTTGGGAAATCACCCAATGGCTGACGTGCTTGACTGTTTCCTGAATATACCGCGTATCACAGGCGTTTTATACGTGTGTTAACACAAAAATACCTTAAATTGTATTTAATTGATCTTTTACTTATTTTCATTTATAAATTATGTTTTCATTTGTAATTAATATAAATAAAGACAGGGGGAGAATATGTGTGTCGGCAATACCTAGTAAGAAATAGTTTTCGTGCAATATTATTACAGTGAGTGCGCACGAATGCGATTCACAGTCCCTTTGGTGTGATTTTCTAGACTCGGCTAAGCTTTGTTTGCATGAGGCGGAGGAATATCCTGGAAGTAAAACTTTATCAGGGCTTCAGAAAAGTTGGAAATAACCGTGAATTAACTATAGCAGGAATTCCCTCACAGTTACCACTGTTTTAAAAAGCATTTGCGTTACTAATTTATTACGCAAAACGCAGTTGAACATCGTAAATGGATTTGGGTTTCAAAATCATAATTCCATCTACAGGAATGTTTCAATAAGGTGATTGCTTCCTGATAACAGCTGCTTGGACACTCGGCAGTCGTGAACTGGCCTACCTCATTCCGGCACAAGGAATTACCCCCAAAATTAGCGGAGAAATTCTCTAATGTCTTCATTCCTCCTACAATGCTATTTATATTCCGTAGTAATTACGAAAGCTTTTTATGGTAGTAATAGTTATCGTGGCGATCCTGAAATATCACACCACAGTGATGTGTTAGCGATCAATAACCATATAGTTAGTCGTGCGCGGTGCTTATCTACCGCCTGGCATGGATTGTCTGTAACTCGTGTTCTGTCCTACGTCACTCCACATTAGGTGTCACGCTAGAACACTGCAGTGCGTGTACTGCTCTGGGTCCTTGCCGTGTCCCGCCACCTTTCCTATATCACTTCTATAAATACATGTCGCCATACATGCCATGCAACTTACATCGCTTCCATCAAGTAATGAAAACTGCTGGCGATATATTACAAAAATCACTTATAGTAATATTGCGTATATTGAAATCGTAAATATAGTCTATATGAGAGCTAGGCATTAGGGCCGTCCCATGTCCGTTGGTTTCCAATATCGTTTCCACACACGTCCGCCAGTCATATCGATATAGACGCTATATATATCGTTTCCATCAAGTAATGAAACTCGTAAGCGACATGCTTATCCTGTTATTGAGCATAGTGACGTCGTAAAATAACTAATAAGTGCAGAGAGACATATATTCCTGGAATGCTAGTTACGGAAATAAACAACTTCGCAGTAGCAGCAATTCACATGAGTGGGACCGCGGTTCTGGGAATACTAACACATCCCAATCATCTCTATATCGCTTATATCGCACTAGGAGTATACGTTTGGACATGCTGAAATGCAGGTTCTCAATGGGGACAAGCTGGATTTCAAACGCATGTACACCTGTGCAGCTTTTGCCATTGGACGAAAGTTGACTGGACATTGTCTAGAGAACTTTGAACCTGTAAGAAAATATTAACGCTGGGCCACACTCGCCATTCTGAAATTTCCCTTTATGTGTAATAGCATAATCCTCAATTAAATAAATTAATATTTCTTATTATAGTGCTTTTATATTTTACAGATGCCTTCCAATGTTATCGCCAAATTTTTCCATGCATTATCTGATAAACTGTAAACGACAGGAATTTATTTATAATTTTAAAATGTTGCTGTAATAATAACGTCATAAATGCTTGATAATAAAATTAAAATGTATGTACATTGTACCGCGTAAAGCATATTGCCACATAGCTATATCTGTAGTTTTCGAAATGAATGTTCCTAAACAAATGAAATACGCTAGAAACCAGTAATTCAATAAGGCGTACGAGGCCTAGCCTTAACTAGGCGCCACGGTGGTGTAGTGGTTAGACTACTCGCCTCCCACCAAGGCGAACCGGTGTCAATCCCAGGCCAGGTCACTCCCGGATTTTCGCATGTGGAAATCGTGCCGGACGACGCCGTTGGTTGATGGGGTTTCTCGGATATCTTCGGTTTCCCCCGTCCTTTCATTCCGGCGCTGCTCCATTCTCACCTCATTCCATCCTCATCGGCATTGTTAAGAGCCGTTTAAATCTCTCAACTCAAGTCAACTGGTTTGAATACTTGGTGGCATTATGCATCGTGGTGTGTCCCTGACTGCCTCACAAACGTCCTCTCTCGTCTTCGGATGAATGTGCCTGTTTGGTGTGCTTGGGTCTAGATGCTTGTTTGGACAGAGTCCTGGTGATGGGTAAGGTCACTCGGCTTGTAGTGGGTATAAGGCGTGGTGTTCTGTCACATGGGTTGTCCATACACATCTGATCAGACACGATCGCATTTGCGACTGTGAAGGCTGCCTTCAACTCTCTGCCTGGGGTAATGTTAACGTAGAGGAAGCACATTTCATTTCCGGCTCCGTGATAAGTTGTGTATATAGGTATCTAGGAGCCTGTGCTACTGGCTCAGTAGCGCCCTCGAACATACACTGGCGCCATCTTGGCTCTTGTCGGCCAGACTGCATTTCGTGCGCAGTCAGTTGTTCGACATGGCGGTACGTGATGCAATCGAGCGCCCGTTTGGCCAATCGACAAAATTGCTTGTGATCGTTACGCACATTAATTTGTTTTTGAAGTCCATATTTATTTGCGTGGTAAAACACTCGAGGTCTGCATTTGATGGAACGAACCGGGTCTCTAAAATACCTGTTCCTCTGGTAGCATACGTGGTGAAAAACCAGGAAACCGGTGCACCAAGCTGTAGTGGTTGTAATGTGAGCACAACGTGACGTCATTGCGGCAGAGTCTAGAGTCTTGAGGAGTCATACCTGGTAGAGTCATTCCTGACTGTACAGATCTGAAGGGAAGGATGTCTCTTCTCCTGTAAGAAAGGTGAACCTGGTCAGAGCGCTGCTGGTGGGTTTAGGTGCTCTTAGTACGAGAGATTTCACTGGGTGGTGAAGTGTTGGAGATATTGCCAGATCTGGGATCGGAATCTGGTGGCGACATAGTTGCTGAACAATCTAGTCATGGTCTGGTGCTAGCTCGAGGGAATTCGCGCCTCAAGAATGGGGTGAGCAAACGTAGGAAACTCCCGGGTGTTCCCTACGCCGTGTCTTACTGGAAGATGTATGCGCCTCGCAGCGCAGACTGGGCTTATCACGGGCAGTAGTGGTGGTTGTAGCCTGGTGGCGAGCCGGTCGACTCCTTTACAGTCAGACCAATGGAGTCCATGCAGGAATTTCACTGTGAAGAAATTCAAGTGTATGTGAGTGGGCAAGACTGCACGGGTTGGACTAGAAATGTTCCCTCTTAAGTTTTACTGGCGAGTGTGGGTGTTGGCTCTCGTTATTACAAGGTCCGTCCAAGGCCAGTTGAGGTTGGACTGATGTTGCTAGTGGCTCTAAGTTTGTGGAGACCCATATCTCCAATCAGGAGAATATGCCCAGTGGGGCAGGTGGCCACAGTTAGAATAAAAAGGTGTCAGGAAGAATGTAAAACCCCGGAGTTGCTAAATACCGAGGGTGAGTGACGTGAGGACGGGAGCAGCAGTGCAATGAAAGGCCGGGGGAAACGGAAGTGTCCCGTGAAAACCCGCCGGCCTGCAGCAACGTCCGCGACGTTACCCACATGTGACGTCGCCGGGTGTGGAAGCAGTTTCTCCTGGGTGAGTAGTCCGATCACAGCGTCCTCCAGACACTGTCACGCCAGCGAGGGCTACACCAAGAAGGTAGTTGTGTTGGGACACTCAGCCCGGAGCTGTGATTGGTGGAGGCGTGGGAGTGAGTACAGCACGTTCACAAGAAGTTGCGCACTCGAGCAGTGAACGGCTCTCGCAGCCAATTAGCAATAAATAAGCAATGGCGCGAGGCGAGCTGTAATTATGGAAGAAGGAGCGACGCCGTTCTAAGTCCCAGTTAGAGCTGCGGTGCCCGCTCTTTAATTGCGTTCATCAAGTCGGCGCCGCCTAATTGGATCGCGGCTAGCGCCCGTGGCAGTGCCGGAACAACTCGCCTACGTTTCCGCCGCCTTCGTACGGCGCCTAGTTTCTTACTTCAGTGCTGGGATACGGCGTCGTAAAGTTGGAGCCAGTTTCTCTCGCTACACGTCGTGTCCCAGGAGGCCCGGTGCTGCATGCTGAGTGCGGGTCCATCCCCTCCCTCCCCCTCCCATCGTGGTGCTAACGCCGCCACTGAGGGACAGGAGGCCACGCAGGTTTCCTCTCGTCGACTGAAGATGAGGTGTAGACCGACGTTAGTCTCCTGCACAAGTCTCCTACACTGACCATCCCATTGCCACTGCAATTGTCAAAGTCACGTCGTCAACAGCGAGCGTGTGTTTGTTTATATTTTAATTTTCAGCACGCTCATTCGTTTGTAAAAAATACATTAAAACTAGGTCAGAGTAAGCATACATACAATGTCAAAGTATTTGCTCGTATAAACAGCGTTCTAACCTCAAAGACTACCCACGTTGTTTTTGACAGTGCTATTGGCAGTAAAGCAGTGCAATGTTGTAACACAGATACTGGTTCCAGCACAGCGCTCACTACCCTATTCCTCTCCACGGTGGCGAGAGGAAGTTTGCCGTAATGCCACGTGAAGTATGCACGAGTGTGTAACGGCGAGGCAAAGGCACGTCGTTTGCTCAGTTGTAGCGGCAACCGGGCAGTGTGGTGTCCGTCACTAGGAACTCGTTAACGCGCAACTGGTATCCGACCTTCATCGCGTGCCCCGGGTACAATTATCACGCTAGCTGCCACTAGCTACCACTCTCCGTGTCCCAACATTCAACTACTTTCCTGACAATATAGTTATAAACGATGTGGATAGAGTCTGAGGTTATAACACTTTTTTTATAAACAACTGCTTTCAGATGTTTGCGTACTTCATCTAGATAATTTGTAATGCAGTTTGCTTAAATTTAAATTGGTAAAATTATTTTACTCTTATAAAAGGTTTTGTCATTTGAAGGTTAAGACATAAACAAACACATTGATCAGTGTAGACTACGTGACTTTGACATGCGTTGCTTTGAAGTACGTCGATGTTGGGTACATGCGCTCAAGACGAAAAATCGGTCAACCTCGTGTATTTAGTCTATGCTGTTCGTTCTACTCGGCCCAGTCTTCAGCGAATTTGTAGATCTGTTGGAAATACTACACTTGAATGAGTCAAATTCTGCTGCTCGTTTCAGTTGCTGGTATTTACTGACTAAACAGTGATTCCTGCTGGTTCCTAGTGAATTGCACTGACCTGGCACTAAAACTTCAGTACATTCCCTTTTTTTCGCTAATACTCAACAACTCATTAACTGAAGATTCAGTAAAATAATTCCACTGATGGAAATCACTCACTCGGATTTATAGTGTAGACCCCAACGTCACGTGTGGATATTAAGAGTGCGTAGGACAAAACCGAATGGTTCAAATATTAATCAACCTTTACAGTATTTTCAAAGCCGATTTAGATAATTAATGCAGTGATATCTTACTTATATAATGGTATCTGCAATCTTAACAAGCTAATATTTTACCGCAGTGATACGTTTTGGCCTGACCATTTCTTTTGCCATGAACGTGTATAAATTTAATAACGGGGAGACAATAATTCAAACAGCTCTCTTAATGTACTGCGAACGAAGCTGTAAATACTCTAGTTATGCGTATGTTAAATATTATGCATTTCATGGCAGGGACTTTCTTCCGAAGGTTCGCTGCAGAATGTATGAGCTACCCGGGAAGCAGGTTCATTGTGCGGCGAGCCCCAACTTGACTGCAAGTTGCCTGTGTCGGCTGTCAACGTGCCGTGTGTTTGTCAATCCTTGGACAGTCTGATGATGTCCGCCCTTGGAGAGTCTTCAGATGACCTCCCTTGGACAGTCGGTTGATGTCAACTCTTGGACCGTCTCCCTTGGACAGTCTGTTGATATCTTCCCTTGGACAGTCTGTTGATGTCAACTCTTGGAGAGTCCTTAGATGTCTTCCCTTGGCGTCGGTACTTTCTCTTCTCTCCCATTCCGCCTTCATCTCCGTCATCTTCCAATACACACTGTGACAAATGTAATGTTGTTCATCTTCCTCGGCCGGCAGGGTCGCTGTGCAGTCTACATCACTTTATTGCCACATATCTCGGACGTCAACTGCACAATGTCTGCAGAGGGAATGCTACATGAGTGGCCCACGCATGCTAGGCCCGGGTTGCAGTCGCCAGAGCTCGTACGTGTGTGGCAGATGTCAAGCCAGGCTCTGGGGCCTGCAAGCACAGCATGACTTGGTCCTCCTGGGTTCAGCTCGGCTCAGCTCGCTATTGGCTCGTGCGTGGGTGGTGAGTCGTGAGCCAAGCTCGTGTGTCGACACGGACAGGCAGTATGACTTGTGTACAAGTTACGTGGCCCGACGCAGCTAAATAATGGAAAGTCATAAGATATATAACACAATTACAATATAGAGGAACAACTTATACTTCCGCATTACTCAGGAAGGGTGTAGGTGCGGAGGTGAAAATAATGCGTCACTGGTCTTTGACTGGCCACGAAAAAGTAATCTATATATGTAATATTGTGATTTGTTGGTGATGTAAGTATAAATTCCATGGGCTTTTATGACAACCAACTTAAGTCTCCAGTCTGCATCAGACATTTGAAAGTAGTTCTTCTAGTCATCAAGAACATAATCTCCATTACAGTTAAGTAAATTTTAATGTGTGAATCTTTGCCTCAATTAGTGTTGATGTGTATACATACGAAAGTATATACAGCATGATTAATTAAGTTCATACTCTTGACGGTTACGTGTCAGTTTGTCTATACTGCGGAGTCTTCATTATTTTTAAAACCAACATGGTGAAGCCATCGTGCATAGCAGTTCTGTTCCGCAGTGCAGTCATGCACGCACTGGGTTGCGGAACAACAGTTCGCTTGTTTGTTATCAATTACAGTTTGTATGAAACAGAATTCGAGTATATTTTCACGCAAATCATTAATGTTAACAAATACCACGGCTTCTTCATAAAATAAAGAAATATCAGCAGCTTACACATAGCTTTATATAATTTCAATTACTCAAGGACGGGATCCTGATATTCGATGCCAACTACAACGGTTAAGTTGTTCCGAAAGCTTTCTTGCTCCGTGTTCAGTGGTTTAAACTAAAATTTACCAACTGATAAGCTACCACGAGAGTGTGAAATATTGTGGTGAAACAGAAATTATGGAATAAAGAACTGTAAGCACTACAGTTCCGAATTCAGGAAAACATACGAACTCTCCATCTAGATCAGCAACGTTCCATTGATAATAAATTCATATTTTTAGTCCGGTGGCTTCTTTCATCAAGATATCTTTTATCTCTCCACTGTAAGCCTGTACAGATGGCAAAGGGAGTCCAACTTAAATAAATAAAGAGTAAAAATAAGAGTGATACACGAAAACAGAAAAACGTGGCAAAACGTGGTAGTTAAGTCTCAGAAATGCCCACTGCTGCATCAGAGTAGACAGTTAGTTATTCGAGTTCAAGAGCCGCCTGCCGTTGCCACAGCTAGCAGACGCCACTAAACAAACTTTACCGTCATCGACCAGCTTTAAGAGCGAAATACATGTATTTATAAGTTTAGTGTAATTATTACATACTACCTGTGCCCGCGGCTCCGCTCGCGTGAACTACAATATTGTTGTTTAAGTTTTTTTAAAAAATAAAGTTGAATTTTACTTAGTGTTAATCTTCTATAATCTATACATATTATAAAACTCAACGTCTCGGTGGAATAAATGGTAAAAACATTTATTAGTATTTCTCTGTTTAAATAGATATATGCTACCGCGGAGTTTTTTTTAGGTCTTTTTAGTCTACACAATTCTTTACTACATGATGCTGTTCCATCTTTAACGGTTTAGACAGCGTATTGCAAGAGAGCGCGCTGGCGGCAAACTTTTTTCCGACTTGATTCAGTATTATCGTTTGTAAATTTTCATATATATTTTCTCGTAATAAAGAGTAGTTAATATCACCTTACAGCCCTCCAACTATCTCTGTGCAAAAAATCACGTCGATCCGTTGCTCTGCTGCGACGTCGTCCCACACTAACAACTTACATGACGCAGCATTGTACCCCGAGCGCTATTTTTAATAAAACAATTTTCCTGAGGGAATTAGATATTTTTTGGCTATAAAAAGTAGCCTAAGTCACTTCCGGGACCTCCAACTATTCCTGTAAAAAATCACGTCGATCCGTTGCTCCGTTGCGACGTGAAAGAAGGACAAACAAAGAAACACACTTTCGCATTGTATAACATTAGTTAGGATTTGTGCATATTTGACAACACGTTTCAGTCTATAAATGGAGTTAGGAAATCTATTTCCGATTATAAGAGGGTTAAGTTATTCTGCGTTTTTGGCATATTACTATCTTATTTTACCTGTCAGTCTATACAGATTTTACAAAAAGAATACCAGTGTTAGCAAATGGATATAATTTCGGATTCATTATTTGTTTATGGTTGGTGAATAAAATCCACTATTAAAAATGTTTTGACGGTAATTTCTAGAAATAAAACAGAACAATTTAACAGGTTTATTTTGTTGAAATTAATTGTGTTTGGAGTTTGGGAATAAGTCCGTGGTGACCGCAATAAACTGGAAGGAAGAGGGGAGAGCGGAGCAGGGCGATGCAGAATGCAGGTGCGGGAGCCAAGTCAACTCGTTACTGACACATTAATTACAAAGTTTGTCTTGTTGGTAATAGCGAGGTGATTACGTGTGTTTGCAGCGACCACGCGGCTGGCTGGCGGCCAGTGAGGAACACGGCCTCGCTGTGTCCACACGCGCGTGATAAGCCCAGTCCCATCACAACAACTGTGTTATCTTGCAATGCGAAACGAGAATTATTGTGAGAAAACATTTATACTCAAACATAAATACATTTCTTTATTAGATAAGCGCTACTTGCGTTGATCGTCCTGTAGCTAAGTTCCCCGAGGAGGCCGAGAGAAAAATCCTTGACAATTATATTGTATCGCAAAATATTATTAATCATTACGTGAATTTAACTTATGACATGTGCATGCCCTTAAGTTTGTTTTGGACATATGCAATGTATTTGTATTAAATTGAAAAAATTCTATTGAATCGAGTTTTAGTTTATTTTACAGTAATTTTAGTACGTTACCTGAATAGAAGTTTCTCCTGAGTACTTCAAATTAATTGAATAATATATAACCGAGCTTTGAAATGCATCGTGAGGGTGAGAGGTAGTTATAAATATGACGATATGCAGTAAGTAGTAGTTGTTGTTGGCTGACGACGACAAACACAGTCACATGTACAGTACATTCGCTGTTACATCCAACTTTTCTAAAGTCCTGTCAAAGTTCTACTTCCAGCATATTCCTCCGCCTCATTCGAACAAAGCTTACAACATTAGACCAGAGAGCCAACGCACCGCATTCATGTGCACTCAGTGTAATCATATTTTACATAAGAACTATTTCTTACTAGGCATTACCAACACACCTGTATTTTCTGTCTTTATTTGTATTACTTGGTTATAAATGAAATATTGTAATTTATAAATAAAACAAGTAAAATTACAATTTAACGAAATACGGTACTTTTATGTAAACACGAGTATAAAACACTTGTGATTCATGACATGTTTAGGAAACAACCAAATACTTTATACATAAGGTATTTTTCAAAAAGCGTGGCAAAACTGTGAACAAACTATAGTCACTCACCATCCATCTCTGGTGACTCAGCTCCGACTTGAAAGGAGTATATCGCTGTTAGAAATCACAGTAGACTGCAAGTCTACTTAACTACTGTATTCGCGACGAAATTGATGTAACGTGTGGTCGGTGTTATTCAGTTATATCACTACAACTTCCTTATCTTATAATTACATATACGTATTAGCATAGTCTTTTAATTTTTGTAATTTCATTTACTAATTGTGATAAACATAATTTACTTCTGTTATACAGTAAATTACAACGGTTGGGAGGTGATTACATATAAAAAAATCAGATAGAAAAGATGTGTGCGTCTGTTGTCCTATAATGATTGTTTTTGGTCTCGCAAACACAGCGGGTTAGAGTGTTAATAAGCCCACCTTTGGACATGTTGATTAATAATTCTAACAGACACTCAGAGCTACAACACTGACTGTGATGTGAGAGTAACAAGCCCTATTTGGTTTCTGGCTTGGGATGTTGCTTACAACTACCATTCAGAATTTCATGATCTTCGTTTGCTGATACATGATGCGACTTTGTTTGCTTTCATCTCAAACAGTTTCCGATGTTATTAACTACATACTTGTTATTTCCCCAGTTTCGAGTGTTAATAACGGCTTTTACAATCATTGGTGCTACAATCATACATGTATTTACTACCTCATATCCATATGTAATCCTTTTGGAAAACACACTTAACAGAACACGCTGAATGTGGACAACTTATACTGCATCTTCGGAAAATCATTTACGTCATAAGTCACTATATTTGTTTTCCCTAGCTAGATACGTTTTCACTTATTCAAATGCAGCTGTTTATTTCCTCGCAGAACAAGCTTGATCTGATAAAATGCCTTCAGTAGCTAATGCGACAATTAGGATTGTATAAATCCTCCTTCAAGAGTTTTTACCAAACCACCTGCAGGTTCTGCTTCAGCAGGAGATCTCAGGTCTGATATTTCTTTCAATAACGAAGCTTCCCACCTTCCGAGCATTTCGCTGCTTTGTTAACAACATTTTGCGCTAAATTCTCCACGCTACTGCATGAGTGGCGCCAGTACAAGACAATATTACTTAGTTCCCTGTCCTACACAAACCAAATATACTCCCGCGTCACGAAACTAAACTAATAATTAGGTCGCTGGTGAGAAAAAAATTACGGCAGCGACAACTAACCGTGTATTTTAATTAGTAGGCATACAATTCGCAGATTACAAACTAATGTGAGAACATTTCCTCTAGTGTCAGGTATTAACAGTTACTGAAGTCACGTTTGTAACAATAAGCAGATTTTTCTGCGAAAGCTCTTGATGGTGGGGAAGGTGTATAACACAGTAACTACTTACAAACACGACTTAAATATTATATTGAGCTTGAGATAGGGTATTATGTTTTTGGGCTAGAAGTCAGTCCAAAATACCGTCTGGCCTTTGTTTCCTTTATGCACTAAAAGGTTAGGCGATAATCAGTACGTATGTACGTAAGCGTGTTTTTTGTACACGAGAAAGATAGGCATAAGACACATTTACACGTCAGGAGGTTGCAAAAGTGCAATAATTAATAGAGGCGGGTGATTAACACGGTATACATGTTTCCATCTTATTTTTCGATATGCAAATTGTCACTTCAAATCTGTATATCATAATTTATTAATTACAGTTATGTATCTCTGATGACAGATGATAGCTTCGTCTGGAGCTAGTTTCATTATTTCAAGCGACAGCTGAAAACGCCCGGTTTCCCGGCTAAATGTAGTCAAAAGCGTAGGAAATAAAACCACGCAATGTGTGGAAATCAGGATCACCCAAGGAATTTGTTTTTTTTTTCTTTGTGGATGTTTCTTTGCAGTGTATTACGTCACAAACTCTACAAACACTTACTACAGGCGAATACAAAAGAAAGTTGTCAGTTTTAACCTTAAAGAATAAATTAGTTTACATGCAGCGGTGTTGAACAATTGAAAACACGTACCTATTTCTTTTCACAGGTGTTAAAAATTAACGTATATATACAAAACTAAAGGGGTTTTTTCCCAACAGAGTTGTCTTCAAATTCGGATATGGAGTTTAACTAGAAACATCACAGGACAATGTTTTCGTGCTTTGCAGTAATCATGGCCATGGAGATTTTATACAGGTGTTTCTGAAATTAACTGTATGGTAAAATGACATATACGTGTTGAAAATAAGCAAGGCCATCAGTGCAATAGCATCTGTGTATATTCTGCCAGTACTTCTGGCCAGTTTTAGATATATCTTTACTGTGGGAATGTCACAGCACCTGGAGACCAGATGTGTTCAAGGTCTGATAAACCAGTACATGCGTCTGTACTGTACTTTCCGTACAACTGCAGTTTTTACATATTAACATAAGATTTTTCTAGTACGAAGGGAAATACTTATTTAAATACGCATTGTGATGCAGGCTTAANTTTTACATATTAACATAAGATTTTTCTAGTACGAAGGGAAATACTTATTTAAATACGCATTGTGATGCAGGCTTAAAAATATATTACACGGTCGAAGTTTCATTTAAGCAAGCTTGTGAGATTTATAAAAAAAAAAGTAGGATAGTTGAGAATTTTGTTGTTTGAACTAAAGTAAAGTTTTCTAAAACCATGTCAATTCTCTCGCTAACGTATGGGTTGGAGATATGTGTTATGTCTTCGAGAAAAGTAAAATGAGTTAAGGTTTCAAAAATAAAATTATTTGGTCCTTACAGAATTTACTCTCATTAACAATAGAAGGAGACAAGACATTCGCCAGATGCTACGTGTACAGAACATAACTATTTATGTAGAATGGACGAAACTCACATTCCATCTCTAACTTTTCAATACTGTTACAAGACGCCTGAGAGGTGTACCCGAGTTCGTGAGGGATGGAGGTCTTAACAAAAATAAAAGAACTAAATATGGTTTTTAGTTTATTCACACAACTGTTATTTTCAGCATTGATCTATCTATCTCCACTGTTACTCTTTTTTATTTCTCGATAAGCGCAAAATTTAGTGTCTATTTTAACTCTAATTAACGTCCTTCTCAATGTCTCAGTTTGGTTATAGTAAATTAACTCATACTCATTATTAACACATGTTCAGTCTGCCTGTTGCCATCATGTCTAATATCTTTCACTCACGCATCCAGTCCACTAGTCCCGCCTGCCAGTCGCACCCTTTGCTGCGCCGATGCTCGCAGTCGCAGATTTTCCGCCGGCTGGTCCCTTCTCTCGCCGCTCGTTTCGCTCGTCGTCTATCGCTAAAACTCCAGCCACTCATCAATTACCGGCTCGGTGGCCCGTCGCACTTGTAAAGCCGCTGTCGTTGGCCTGGAAGGTTTGCCGCGGAGAGAAACTGCGGCAGTAGGCCACTAGACAATTCTTCAGATAAACGCAGAAATGCAATCTGCTGAAGGTCAGGAGCGCACGTTCTTAGCAAGATACGCGCGTGTTGATTATCGCTCGTATGACCTTCCAAACATACCTTCTGACTCGCCGCCATCTTGTAACTTTTCTGTCCTTCGCTCGCGCGGGCAACGCAGCGGGCGCGTAACAATACAAAGGTGAAGGAAAACACTTGGAAATATGAAAGGACCAAACCAACACGGTGACATCACAGGTGTAGTGACGTCACGATAATGATGATTATTTTAATATAAATTATGGTTTATCCTCTCGTCACGAATGCAGATATACACTGTAAGAAATTATTCGCAAATAAACATGATCAGCGTATGCTTGTACAGAAGGCGCGAATGGTACATTATTCTTATATACGTCCTTTGTAGTGTCTCTACATTTGTTCAGGAAACAGACAGATGTATAGGTAAGTTTCCGACTCTGTATAATATCGACGCTCAACAATCCCATATGTGTATCCTGACATGCGGGTATTATATCCATGCACTATACAGGTTATAATGTTTAATTGCAATTTAGCAAGTTTACTAGAGTGTTTGTGTACTCTGTAGTAGCGGCATAATGTTGTCTGGGATGGGATTCGTGTTGAAAACTCAGTCCATAATATAATTGTCTTAATGCACAGTGCAAGACGTCATGTTGGAATTGTCCGTATATTCAGGGAAATGTACGGTAATGTACAGTTAATACACGTAAGTGAGCTCCGTACGCACACATGACGGAACACCTCCGTATTTTCCAACAGCTTCGGGTTTCGGACAATGGCGAGGAGACACGAATTGTCCATCGTCACTCTGAATATAAACTGATGAGTCCTGCTCCAGTTATGGCATCCCAGCCACCTAGATCTATATCAGAAATTAGCGCGGGCTATGTGCAGCAGTTGCCAACACTTCACACAGTTCAACACAACAACAAACTGAAATAGTTACATTGCACTCAATGTTAGTAAGACCTTAACCGTCGTCTCTTGGGTGGGATGTACTAACGACGAGATTTTGGATTCGTGTTCAGATCTCGTTCAAACACAAACAACAAAAAAATGATTTTTTTATTTCCCGCATAAAGGAAATGTAACAATTGTTTTCGTTATTTATTTTTATAAACTCGAAATATAAAAAAAAAGTCCCAAATTTACGGAGAGGTTCCATGAATTCACAGAAAGTTTTGGAGAATTTACGGAAAATCCGTTATTAAAAAAAACTATGTGTGTCTAATTTTACGAATATTTGTTGATAATTTTTTATATTTGTTTCCTGTAATTTCACGGGAATATTTCTAACAGTGCGTGCTCATGTCCAAGACACATTTAGAAATCAACAAATGTACGTAAACTTGCTTCGGCTAGCAGAAATGTCGATACTAGGGTAAATACGTGCATATTATTTGTTTGAGCGTAGCAGCGACGGATAGAGAGTGTGGATGTACTGCGCCCAGTGTCGGTTTGAGAACATCTGCAAGGCGCGCTCTAGTTACTGTCGCTGGAACTAACAATCTATAAACACATTTCCGTTGCTTTGTAACATGGCACCCCTGATTTCCTAACGATGGACGTTATCATCCGCTACATGTTTACACTTGGCGTGTATATAATCAAGCTGACAATGTACGCGAATTTGTTTTTTAATCTCACGTAGTTTCTAACATTTTGCAAATAAGTTGATTTTGACTACCCATTTTCTCTCCCTTAATAATCAGGTTAATGAGTGAACCGTGTTACATTTTCTATCACATTTGTCATACATAAGGAGTAATGTGTCAAGTTGGTGGCGGTATAACCGTGTATTGTATGGAGGTTGTGTGGCCAGGCTGGGCGGGACTGCCTCAGTGGCGGCGTGGGAGTCTGTTGATGAGGGAGGTCCACCACACACCCTCTACCTACCTAACCACGCCTTCTCTTCGTTACTCCTCCTACATCACCACAAGCTACACATACAACTAATGGCGTGACTAGACATACGCTGCTCACGGTGCACTCAGCACTTTCTAAAGCCCTTCTTAACATCTGTAGGATGTTCACTGTAAACTGAGCACTTTTTAAAGCCCTTCTTGGGATCTACTGATATGCACATTGTGTATCTTTACACCATGTGTACAGCTAACATTGCCATAGACATGTGTCGGTCAAGATAAACTGTTAAATTATTATGAAAGTAAATCATCACCAAATCTGCTCATTCTTACACTCACTTGCATTTTAAAAAAAACAGAAATCAAAAGCAATAATTTCGGTATTCACAAATGTTTACCAAACACTCTTAAGTCAACGTCAAGACATGGAACTACTTTCTCCCAGCTTTTGCCAACTTTACTGGGCGGATGGCAGTCAATGTGTCCGTTATGCATGTATGGGCAGTGGCGGTTTTCAAAGATTGATTTCAAAAATACTTAAATAAACGTGAACAGCATATACATGTATGTACTCGTGCATTTTATGTAAAATGAACATTGTCACGGACCTAGTCCCTTTCTTCATACGTCGGTCAAGCGAGACTGTGAAATTATTACTCACTCCGCGGATGCTTAGTTCTTACTGGTGGCGCACTATTCTTCCTCTCCTCGGCGCAGCCAATAGGACTGCAGTTACAAGTGTCGGGCCTTCTGTCAACGCCACCAGAAGCTCGTATTTCAAACAATATTTCGCGGTAAACATTATTCTCCATTTCTGCCTATTACCTAATCCTTTAAATTTACTCGTATACGTAATACAAAGACCATGCCTATACGTCTACTGGTTTATCGGATCTTCACTTGTCGGCGGGATCGTGGCGTGGGATAGGAAGGCTGCGACTGCAAAGTGAAAATGTGTCCAAAGCAACAGTTTTACACGGTATGGTATTTGATTTAACAAAAACATAAATAATACTCATCACAGCTCTGATAAATGTAGGTTGAATTTTAAACGGAATTTTATGAAGGCCATAAATACCAAACTACAATTTACATGAATAATAAATATGCCTACAAAGTTTTAACGATAAAAATACACACTACACATTTGACCTTGCAAAAATTTTAATAACTCTTGCAATGTTGGCTGAAATGCAATTCTTAGTGCTTAAGAGGGATCAGACCCCGCAATCTTGGATTTTCAATATTATAGCCACGGGTGCCATTTAAAAATGTTTAACGAAATTTTTTGCACGACATTGCATAAATAGTAGCTTCTAAAGCTTTATCAAACTATTGCATATTTACTGCCTTTAATAATTTTTGACTAGTAACTGCTGGCGATAAATAAGTAAATTTGACTTGTGGGCAGTTACAGAAATCATACTAGCAAGAGCAGTCGGGCAATACATGTTTTAGAACATGTGCGAAGCAATGCCCTACGCCTTGTCGACGCCAGAAATTAAATATAAAATCTGCAATGCAAGTTATGGCGAAAATACCGCAAATCAAAGATGTCGGGGACTGATCCCCATTGAGTTATGAGCTAGCTTTCATGTAAAAATATTGTTAGTTTTTACACAATTGAGGCATTTCCAATACTAAACTGGTTTCGTTTCAGTTTAGCCAGTTGAATTCATCTGAAGAAAAAAGAACACGTCTTATGATTGCCATGTTTCTAATCAACATAATAAACTCATTCCGCGGTGAGTCAAATCGGTACAGGCTATCTATGTCTTGTACCATAAGCAGATTTCTGATTTGACAATGTGGTACAGCATCCGAGGCTTCTGATTGGGGAGCATGCAGTGTAGCAGCAAACGCTAAACAAAGGTTAACTCCTCTTGCTATTAATAATGTGTTTTAGGCCGTGCTTATCGCAGTGCGGGATTGTCGGCAGGTAACGATGTGAAACGCCTGCGTCAACAATGTCCGCCAAAGCCACGTTGATGAAAATGAAAGGAGACGGACTAATTCTCGGCTGAGCGGAGAAATCAGTGCGGACGACGGTGGATGGCCGCGGGTCCGGGGAGGTTCACACCGGCGTTTTGAATAATAAATAGACAAGTCTTGGGCAGCGTGGCCTCTAGGGGTGAGAGGAGGGCCTCAGTAATCGCCGGGGTGGTGCGGCGAGCGTGTTTGCAGAGGGCAGGCGAGGCGAGGCGACGGCAGCGCTGCGCTGCGGCGGTCACGGGAAGCGCGCGCATGAAAATGGCCGGCCCCGGTCGCTCGCTCNACACAGCCAGACCACGCCGCCGCCTGTAATCTCCCTGCGCCACATATAGTACATTCGCGGTTACTTGCAACTTTTCCGCAGCCCTTCTCAAGTTCTCCTTTCAGGATATTCCTCCGCCTCAAGCAAACAAAGCTTAACTACGTGTAGCAAATTGCACCCAAGATACAATGCACCGCATTTGTGCGCACTCTGTTTATTAATATTTTGCATGAGAACTACTTCTTACTAGGTATTGCCAACACGCCCATTTTCACTCAGTTTTTATCCGTGTTGGTTATAAATTAAATATTACAATTAAAAGATAAAATATAAGTAAAAGNGCTCGCTCGGCAAACAACATGAGCCAGGTCCGCACTTCCCGGCCCATTACTGCTGTCAATACTGCCTCACCCTCACTCCTAGGTAGAACACACATTCTGCGCCAGTCACACAGCCAGACCACGCCGCCGCCTGTAATCTCCCTGCGCCACATATAGTACATTCGCGGTTACTTGCAACTTTTCCGCAGCCCTTCTCAAGTTCTCCTTTCAGGATATTCCTCCGCCTCAAGCAAACAAAGCTTAACTACGTGNAACTTTTCCGCAGCCCTTCTCAAGTTCTCCTTTCAGGATATTCCTCCGCCTCAAGCAAACAAAGCTTAACTACGTCTAGCAAATTGCACCCAAGATACAATGCACCGCATTTGTGCGCACTCTGTTTATTAATATTTTGCATGAGAACTACTTCTTACTAGGTATTGCCAACACACCCATTTTCACTCAGTTTTTATCCGTGTTGGTTATAAATTAAATATTACAATTAAAAGATAAAATATAAGTAAAAGNCCCATTTTCACTCAGTTTTTATCCGTGTTGGTTATAAATTAAATATTACAATTAAAAGATAAAATATAAGTAAAAGTACAATTAAATCAGAAATAACATAGTTTTATGTCAACGGATATATAAAACACTTGTGATACATGATACATTTAGGAAACAACCAAACATGTAATTCATAAGGTGATTTCTCAAAGGCTTGGTTCAATAAGGGTGAAGATGCCGAGAACGGACTATACACTGTAGAGCACCCACTCCACAGCGCGTCATACTACAATCGCTACTTTCAATTAGGTAGACCGAGCGTATACACCTCAGTAGATGAATGTTCAACGAAGACGAGATTATCATAGCTTGAATATAACTTGCTGCGCGTTCCCGCCAGCAACTGGCGTCACCGCGTCACGTCAGTGTGACAAGTATGCAGTAGAGTGACGTATTTGCAACGGCACTCACCGCCGGGTGCTCTACGTAATCACAGCCCCCAATAGTTCAGTCCTTTAAACCCTCAATGTCAGGTCGCTAGTTCTATTTTAGACACACTATTGCGCTGCCGGCAGTGTATTATAGCGTGATAACAGGCAGCTGCTGCCATGCAATGCACCTTGACGTTTTACAAGTTGGCGGCCCTGCGTGGTGCGTGCAGATGCGAGTCTGCGAAGCCATGCTCGCAACACGAAGAGACAAGCCACAGTTCCAACCACAACCTGTGCCTCACGATCAGAGTACAGTGCATATCGACAGCCTAGTGGTACCATACCAACTGTTATAGTCCATCCGCGGTTACTTACAACTTTTCTGTAACCCTGCTAAAGTTCTACTTCCAGGATATTCCTCCGCCTCACGTAAACAAAGCTTAACCGAGTCTGAAAAACTACAGGCAGTGCACCGTATTCGTCCGCACTCAGTATAATAATATTTTGCATAAGAACTATTTCTTACCAGGTATTACCAAAACAACTGTTTTCAGTCCGCTTTTATTCATATTAATTATAAATATGAAATATTATAATTTTTAGATAACATATAAGTAAAAGTACATCTTAATAAAAAAACAAGGAATGTTCATGTTAACAGGAGTGTAAAACGCTTGTGATATATCACATATTTAGGGAAAAAACCAAGCATGTAATACATGGGGTGATTTTTTCTTAGGGTTTAATTCATAAAGTGTGAATAAACCGCGAATAGACTATATCAGGAGGACTCGGTCATCTTTAGCCCTATCTACACAGCGAGTGGTGACAGTAAAACAACTGTACATTACTGTTATTTCGATACATGCTAACATCGTGCAGCAGTTTGTGATCAAAACACACTGACTTGTTGGAGCACTGCGTTCTCAGAGAGCATTGCTCAGCAGCAGTGAGTCAGCAAATAGCCATACGTTAAGACATATGCCGTCTTCTACATAATTTGCCGTTTCTACGTTAACAGGTCTCGCCTGCTTTCTTAGCCTGTTATATCAAAATACCACACTGTTTTTAAATACTTTTGAAGCCTCATTTTTGGTAATTTTAGTTAGCGAAAACGATTGAGAATGTTATTTTATCGTCTCGTTGCCTTCTTTATTTTAAATTATCTGGTAAACATTTTTTTTAGATTCTGTGTTTGACTGTTTAACTTTTAAACGAATTCTGTTTGTCCAGTATTCTTTTACGGCACGACTTATATAATAGTAAACATTTTCTAAGATTTAATTTATGCGTTTATTGAAGCTTGCGAAAGATCGCATAGGAAGTTAATATATTTTAGTTTTATTTAATTCCCATTTATTTTCACTGTTTAAATATGCACCTCGTTAGTTTGGTTACAGTTAATTTCCTTCTGTGGTTCGCAAGTTACGTTCAAAGCCACTTTACAGGCTATACGCGGTTCCTTCACACTTTTGAATCAAACCTTCGAAAAAAACACCCCCTACATGAAATGTTTGGTTGTTTCCTAAATATTTAATATATTACAAGCATTTTATAATAAACAAAAGTATCTTAATTTTGATTGAATTTGAGTATTATTTATATTTTATCTATAAATTATAGTGTTTTAACTATAATTAATACTAATAAAGAAAGAGAGATAAATGGTGTGTTGGCAGTATCTAGCCATGTGAAATATTATGAAATGGAGTGAGCGCGAATGCGGTGTTGTTAGTTCAGCTTTGTTTGGATAAGGCGGGGCAATATTCTGAAAGCGGAACTTTAGCAGCGCTTCATACAAGTTGGAAGTAGTCGCCGGCCGAGCCAAGTTTCTAGCAGTTTGTTTCTCTTCACTCCGGATGTCAGTTGCAGTGAAGCAGATTCCTCGTGTTGTTACCTCCTCCTCTCTCTCTCTCTCTCTCTCTCTCTCTCTCCTCAAGCCTGTGTTCCCGTAGTGCGCTTGTCTGCAGTTTTCAAGCGTAATCCTGCACTCACATGTATTTCTCCCTCCCCTCTGTGTCTGGTCCTGAGTCGTCCACACTGCGCTGCCCGCGCCAACTTCATCCTACTTTCGTTTGTCTTTTGTTTGGCATCTCTACGTGCTGTGTGTATAGCTTCAGTGTGAAACCACGATGGCATGCGGTCGTTGGGCTGTGGCCGCTGTTGTGTTTTTCAGCACATAATTGCATAGTAAATGTTGTGTTGTTTTAAGTAGCTATTGTGTAGGGATTAGAAGATCGGTGGTACTGCTTGTTTAGGATTTTTTTTTTTTTGTTTCAATTTTGCTGGCAATGCACTTTACATGAGTTCGGACGTTTGTCTGTCTCCCTAATGACGAGTGCCGTCTTCAAATATGATTTCCTCAATTTCTTTTTAAAGCCGTTTTATTACTCTATTCTCATGACTTTGCACTACCTGTTGTAAATAGGGTTGACGTAACGGACCCACATCAGCACACAATGTAGATGCGGCGAAGTCCATCTCCCAACTGTAATGTGAACATAATGATGACGTGTAGGCACGTATCAACTGCAGTTCAGTCTCCCGTGCAAGTGTCCACTGGAACTCAGCTAAAACCTTCACATACACAACACATGTGAATTTAAACGGAAAGAATGATGGTTTGCATTTCTTTTTATTGTTGTATTAAAAGTGTATGCCGTTAAAACTCATTTCTTTATAAAGGATAGCCCATTTGGGAATTTTGAGTTGCAAGTAGTCAGTTGGATTATATTATTATTTTGCGTCTGAAGTTTATTTATAAATTATTATATATTTATAAAAAGTTAATTCATCATATTTTTAATTCTGATTCGAGAGTTTCAAGAATAACTCACGTTATACGTTTTAATATCGTTCTTATTTTGTGTCAGTAATTTACAAAAGAGTTATCGTTTAATAATTGTCTATCATTTTGTCAACATTTTGAATGAAAACAATAAACTGAAGAAAAGTTTTAAAAATGCAAAACCACAAGTTCTAATTTTATTATTTCTAGATATTTTCCGTATGGTTCTATATGCTATTGTGATACAAGAAAATTTTGCATATTATATTTTCTTTTATGCACATGTACGACAGCTCAGTGTGTTGATTTGATGAGTAATCATCTCCCATCCCTATATTTGTTATTAGTTGTCAAGGACTCGTATAATGGTAATGAATATCGAATCATTATTTTACTGAGATCTTTTCATTGTAGATAGGCACATAAGTGGCACCGCATTCACATTCTATTAGCTGAAGCCTCCTGCGTGTCCCTCCGACTCATCTGCAAATAACACAGTCATGGCCGCAATGATTCATGTTCGAGCTCCGACCTGAAGGAACTGTGAACGTGTTAAGAATGTAAACGTGAATGTAGTGTTATGCCACACGCCGCTGCCAACTTCCTGGAATAACGCCAGTTGGTATATCTGTAAATGACAATGCAATCTGGTGAAGTGAGCCGCGAGCCCGCAGTGAGTTAGCGGGCACTGTATAGTAGAGGTGAGTGGGTGTTCCGGGGCCAGCAGAGTGTGCAGGGGCTCGCTCGCGGCGACGCACGGCCCACCTCACATTCCAATCACAACTCGCGATCTAATCACCCCGGCGGCGGGCGCTGGCTCGGAAGACGATGATTGGCCGCCGCAGGTGAGATGGCGCGGCGGAGCGCTCGCGTGCACTCGGCTGACCACGCCGGGCGACACGTGCCACTCGGAGCTGGTCGTCAGCAGCTCGCGACCTCCTCGGTGAGGTCGCGAGGTTCACTCGACTACAACTGCTGTAGAAGTTACTCGTCATGTTTCTTACTCCACGCTCACCTGATCGTTTACTGTAGTGAGGGGAGGGTAGGATTGAGCGGCTCTTAACAACGATGTCTTATGAGACGAGGGTGAAGCTAGGTGGATTAGAAGCGGCTCTGCAATTCTACGATGAGGGAAACGGGATATCTTCGCAGTATCGTCCGGCATGATCTCCACGTGCTAAAATCCAGGAATGACCTCGCCGGGCATCAGACCTGGTTCACCTGGGACTACGCCCTGAGCATGTAAATCCCACACATTCCTAGAGTTGATCGCAGTTCAGATTAGACTTCACATACTTCCGTTTGAATCGCGGCAATTTATGGTTCTCGACGAGTTGTTGAAATCACACTTGACTGTACAGAACACATCTATCAGAGAATCAATAGGCCATCAGGAAAGATTAGCATTGCGTTGCTTGAACAGATATCTGCATGACGTTATGAGCACACACTGGGTGGAGCTAGTACAGTCCGCTCACGAGAACCTCGACCAGGTTTGTGTAGCTCCGGAGGTGCGGGATAGTGGGCGCAGTGCAGTATNTGCACTGTGCTCCGGCTGTCTCTTGTTTGTTACTCACTAGGACACACACAGTTAGCTGCACTGTGCTCCGGCTGTCTCTTGTTTGTTACTCACTAGGACACACACAGTTAGCTGCACTGTGCTCCGGCTGTCTCTTGTTTGTTACTCACTAGGACACACACAGTTAGCTGCACTGTGCTCCGGCTGTGCTGGGGCTGATTGCTCGGAGCAGCAACTCGCGACACGAGACCAGCACGCACAGTCTCTGTACAGCGGTGACACAGTAACAGCTGGTCGTCCTGTGAACGCCGTCCTGGCGACCATGCACGGTAGTTGTGACCCGCCAGTCCTGCTCTAAGCTTGCGGCATCCACTACATTCCCTCCGAAACTTAGGCGAGGGCTAACTTCAGAAAGGCTTATGAGAAACCTTTCAACAGATACACTAAATTAATAAAAAGTCGTCACTGCTTTTAATTACGTGCCCGCAAGAAAGTACACTGGCCGTGTCCCTGCTGATTTCACTACGTCTCTAATATTTATGGCAAATCTCTCAAACATGTCCTTAAACGGTCGATTTAATTATTCTTGGTCACAATGAGTGTTTGGCACCTGCAGTTCCAGACAACAGAAATAATCAGTGCAAAACCTTCTCCCACCTGCCCAGCCCCATAACCACGCACAACCCGCTAGCCGCCGGTTGGCTCGAGGCTTCACGGGGCGTGTCCCCACTGTACCAACCAGAGAGACGCATCCTCCAAGCACCGCCTACATATTCAGTCACTATTCCTGTGAGGAAAAACTTTTTTATTTTTANACTGTACCAACCAGAGAGACGCATCCTCCAAGCACCGCCTACATATTCAGTCACTATTCCTGTGAGGAAAAACTTTTTTATTTTTAAATATGCATTACATAATCACTGAGAACTGATTTTAATTAATTACCATTACTCAAAATACAGTACCCTTATAAAATAACAAACACATGAATTAGGGCCGTCATCACCATGCGTGTTGTTCCCTGCGCACGTCCCCAACATTCGCTTACATATTGCCAATTCTACTGTCAATGTCGCATTGTCAACAGTGACCGGCGNCCACCTGCCCAGCCCCATAACCACGCACAACCCGCTAGCCGCCGGTTGGCTCGAGGCTTCACGGGGCGTGTCCCCGCTGTACCAACCAGAGAGACGCATCCTCCAGGCACCGCCTACATATTCAGTCACTATTCCTGCGAGGAAAAACTTTTTTATTTTTAAATATGCATTACATAATCACTGAGAACTGATTTTAATTAATTACCATTACTCAAAATACAGTACCCTTATAAAATAACAAACACATGAATTAGGGCCGTCATCACCATGCGTGTTGTTTCCTGCGCACGTCCCCAACATTCGCTTACATATTGCCAATTCTACTGTCAATGTCGCATTGTCAACAGTGACCGGCGNCCTGCGCACGTCCCCAACATTCGCTTACATATTGCCAATTCTACTGTCAATGTCGCATTGTCAACAGTGACCGGCGTGTTCGATTAGCTTTGGTTTTTCAACGTGCCTACGCTTTCAAATAAATAATGTATTTTGACAACTTGACAGAGTATTCGAGCTGCATGGAAACTAGGTCAGAGGAACTTTTTCAACGCTCTTACTTACATAAACAGTGGTTTTCTAACCTCAAAGCATGTCCACGTTGTTTTTGGTAGTGATCTTGGCACTCGAGAAGTCTAATACTGAAACACGCACGCATTCTACTACACGTCCCCTCCACGGTTCACATAAACTTGCAACCACTTTGCTATGTTTCCTCTTTTCATAATTAATACTTACGTCAAAGATGGGGGAGCTTTTAGATTGAAGTAGGGAAGAGGTGCAACTTTAACACTTAAACTTTATTTTAAAAAATTATGTAGTTTCGAATGTCATGTCCTGTGAAAAGCCTTTGTTGGCCGACGCGAGGGGTGCAGTCAGAGAAGGACTCGCTACTGCTCGCCGCCCAGAGATAGACGTAAAGGCCTCTAATAGTTAGCCGACTGCCATGTGCCACTTGGTTCGGAGTCCTGTCCACACTTCTCACCCCACTCCTTCTTATGCTTGTCCCTTTTATTGTGATTGGTTGTGACGTCATTTGTAGTTGGTGTTTTGCTTCAAATTGTTGATTATCTTTCGTCACTTCGAATAGTCAGATGAACCCACATTTTAACCCTACCTAGGATTGTGCAGTTCGTTTAAATATTCGACATTTCAGCTCTGTTTTTGAAATAGTGTACAAGCAGTCTGCTGCCTCTTGTCGGGCGAGCGTGTGTGGTGTCATCCTGCGCAACGAAAAGAGCCCAGTGTAACAACTTGTTCAAACTCAATTAGATAATTCGGTAGAGAATTGCGCGTAGAGTGTGCGAAGCCGTAGTCCGAGGCGTGAGTGGTGTCGCCATCTATCAGCAGAACTGCGCAACACCATCGCGCGTCTGTCAGACTGTGCAGTCGCGTCCTTCCTCGTGCATTTCAATTGTATAACTGCCGCCGAAAAATACACAAACAATATATCTCCGTCGACAAAGTCGATGCCGCTTTAATCTGATGAAACTACGCCGGCTGCCCCCCCCCCCCNACCAGCTCGTGTATGCAAATCCCCCTGGCTGTATGCATATTTAATTACTCCTGCCATTATTTATTGTGTTGTAGTATTTATTTGTCGCTTTCTGACGCGCGCCAATGTTTCATATTATCAGCGCAGTACGGTATTCCATTACTGCCTGACCACAACTCAGCCGTAATTTATATAAACAAAAATAACATATCATTTGTAAACAGCATTAATTAATGGTATGTAATTTTTAATTTTGAGAGGCAGAGGTGAATAAATGTGATTTTAAAATAAATTGCTTTATAATTTCTAGCATGTGGATAACTCGGCCCTAATTACGACGTCCTACACTGAAAAAAATACTATTGTAATGACCAAGAAAAAACCTTATCGGACACCACAAAATTATAATGTTAATATAAATCACATGCCATTTTGTCACGGCAATGCTTGTTGGCAACCACAAAGTACCTTTGTTGTGTGTTGTAATGCAATAATGTGTTTGATAGTCGCAGCAAAAACGTTATAAAAGTATTAGGCGGAGCAGACTAGTCACACAAAGTGCAACAACTATACCAAAAATCAGACATTTGAGCTAGTTACCCTACAATATAGTATGCGTTATTATGTGTTAACAATTTTTCAATNTATACCAAAAATCAGACATTTGAGCTAGTTACCCTACAATATAGTATGCGTTATTATGTGTTAACAATTTTTCAACTCATAAACTGCTGGTTGCACTTCCATGCGGGATAGTTTCCTGTGCAAACAAAATTGAAGCTGTGTACATGGCACGTTCGGTGCTGAAAAAAGTAATTTAAACTTAATAACGCAAAAGTTATTTGCGAAGAGGTAACGTCCACATGCACGATATTGTAGAAACATGCATATTTCCCTTAGCCGTTCACTTGAATAAGACTGGACGGTAGCCGTCAAAAATGCCACAGATTGTTGCNTATACCAAAAATCAGACATTTGAGCTAGTTACCCTACAATATAGTATGCGTTATTATGTGTTAACAATTTTTCAATTCATAAACTGCTGGTTGCACTTCCATGCGGGATAGTTTCCTGTGCAAACAAAATTGAAGCTGTGTACACGGCACATTCGGTGCTGAAAAAAGTAATTTAAACTTAACAACGCAAAAGTTATTTGCGAAGAGGTAACGTCCACATGCACGATATTGTATAAACATGCATATTTCCCTTAGCCGTTCACTTGAATAAGACTGGACGGTAGCCGTCAAAAATGCCACAGATTGTTGCTGACGTCACTGGAAGAAACACGCTGGTTGGAGGGGAAAATAACCTCACTACACATTTCACTAGACAACTTACATTACCAACCTAACAACTTAAGGCTCACTTACATCTGTTAAATGTATTTTAAGTGGTTATCCATAGACCTTACACCCAGCTCTTTACTATTACATTCTGTTTGTGGTTAATTATCCTTTTTATTTGGTAATCTACATACAAAAGATAAATTTTCCAACACACTTAAAGATAGTAATCATTTAGCAACAAATGGGTAACTCTTTTTGCCAGTGACCAGCGCGTGTTTCTTTTTCCAGTGAGAACCCCGTTATTGATCAACTAACAATTCCGTCTGTGAGCTAGAAGTCAGAAAGCCTACTGGCTCGTGTTGACAAACGTCGCTAGTTACATCGTCGTGGGGCCGCAGTTCTGTAGCGGTCAGACTTCGCTCCTCCTACCAAGGTGAACTGGGCTCTATTCCAGGCGGAGTCACCCGGATTTAATCACGTAGGAAACGTAGCGGACGTTGCCGTTGGCCGGTGTGTTTTCTCGCCTCACTCCTCCACCTTCACCGGAGCTCATAAGTGCCTCTCTGTCACACACCACGCAACCATCGCCGCCGCTCCTGACAGACAGAGTGCAGCCAAGTCTCGGTTGCTGACAACTTTCCTGAAATCCTGCTCCGGTTCTACTTCCAAGATATTCCTCCGCCTCATGCAAACGAACACTAACCAGGTATAGAGAATTACGGCAAAGGAACAACGCGCCACATTTGTGCGCACTCACTTTAACAATATGATGCATGAAAACTATTCCTTGCTAGACTGCAATCTATTTTCTCTTTTTTAGTCATATCAATGTACTGTAGAATGATGTGTTGTATTATTTATATATAGAATATATATAAATTTCAATTTAACCAAAAATAAGATACTGTTACATTTACAGAAGTATAAAATACTTGAGATGCATGACATGATTAGGAAACAAGAAAACGCGTAATACATGGGGTGATTTTCCAAAGGTTTGATTCTAAAAGTGTGAGGTCTGGGTTGGTCGGCCTACTAGTCGACTGCTGCCGCTCAGCTCCGAGCTGTGTCCTTGAGCTCGGCGCCCGCCAGTTGCTGCTGAAGGCTTGCACGCGTAGCGGCACTTCCACTGTGTGGGCTGGAGCTACGGCCCTGGTAGTCGTGACTGCGTGCATAACCAGACAAGCAGACCCTGTCCTGTTCTCCGTCACGACTCGTGCACTCGTAGGAGCGCTGACCCTATCTGCCAGTCGCCTGGAGTTCGCCGACAACAGACACGGTTGACGACCGTCGTACGTAAGACTTAAATAATACGGTCCAGCATAACTTCGTTCTTTCTGCACTTTGGTCATGCTAATTTTGGAAAGCTTGAAGCTTCCTGCCGTATGTTTCCCTGCAAAATGGCAGTCGACATCATAAATACATTTTCTCGTTTCTGCATGAAAGCTGACACGTAAATATTGATACTGTATAGTCGCAATCGTAGATTCACTGAAGACTTATATCATAACTTAAGTGTATAACAGAGTAGCGTAGAGTTTAGGGAGATGCGGGTCTGGAGGACTGTCAACCTCGCCACATGCTCCAGTTTGACAGTCGGAGGGAGTGAGGGTAGCCCCTGGCTGGCATGCAGCTCGCACAGCAGACTCGTGTTGCGGGAGGCCTACCCCACATCTCGCAGGCACGAGGAGACAGCTGGTGATACAACCCACCGCCTCTCGCTGACGCTAACTACATGTCGGCAGTTAACGCATTCCGCTTCAGTGAGCAAACTCGCTGTACTGATGTTGGCTGGCCAGAAGATATCTACGCCTGAGTTTGTGCCCCTTGTGTTGCCATCTGCAAGAGGAAACTGCTGTGTCTTTCTTCAATAATATTGAGAGTAATCAAGTTTGTAATGCTCACCGAGGGCGAAAACTTTTCACAAACATTCAGAGAATTACACGCCTAAAGTAACTGTCACACTGCCATTTTGCTGCGTCAAACTGCTTCCATTAGGTTTCGTCAAAAAAATTAATTGGAAGCCTGTGAAATCACCGAAACGTAATATCCGAAAAAAAAAAAAAAAAAAAAAACTCTGCCATATCTGTTTAAATTAATTGGCCTTCTCCAATTTTCATCATATGACATGTTCCAAAATTTCTTGCATATTTAACGAGTTCAGCCAATCATAATCGTGCACATACTGTAAAACAATTATTCCAGATCCCAATATTTTTTTTTAAATTGCGGCCAATAATTATGAACGAATTAAAGTTATGGAGATAATTAATGTATACGTACAATGTATATTATTACGTGAATACTGTTGTAACTCTACTTAGAATCAAACTAGTAAAATATCAGAGGCAATTATTTTCATCGCGCAAAAAAATTTGCTGGGATAAATAACTTTTTTAATTTATATGAGAACTGAAAAAAAAACAAATTTATTGATATTCCTTTTCTGCAATGTTCTGCACCGTAACACAAAAGCATCATCCCGGTTTAGNATTCCAGATCCCAATATTTTTTTTTAAATTGCGGCCAATAATTATGAACGAATTAAAGTTATGGAGATAATTAATTTATACGTACAATGTATATTATTACGTGAATACTGTTGTAACTCTACTTAGAATCAAACTAGTAAAATATCAGAGGCAATTATTTTCATCGCGCAAAAAAATTTGCTGGGATAAATAACTTTTTTAATTTATATAAGAACTGAAAAAAAAAACAAATTTATTGATATTCCTTTTCTGCAATGTTCTGCACCGTAACACAAAAGCATCATCCCGGTTTAGNAAAAAAAAACAAATTTATTGATATTCCTTTTCTGCAATGTTCTGCACCGTAACACAAAAGCATCATCCCGGTTTAGAATTAATTTTAAATACAAATTAGATTATAACCGTAAGTAAAACACTGTGCTAGGGTGACACATTTTCAAACACTATCAAATTTATTTTACCAAATTTTTTGATGGCAAAATTTGATGGTTGTAATTTAATTCGTTTCAAAGATTTATTGTCGAATATTTTTAAAAGAGACATTTTGACACTGTGACGGGTTTACGCAGGGCTTGAGATATTGCTCAGTAATCTGGCAACAGCTTACACTAATGTATAAAGGACATCATTATAACTAGCTGTGCGTGTAAATACATATCGGTAACCATAACATATTTTAGGATCATTTATTTATATTTCCCTATTTGTTATTTCTTTAGTCTCAAACATAAAATCTCTATATGTGCGGCAAGGACATAGTTAAGTCCAAATCCATCACTTTGAATTTCCGCTACTGAAGTTTCAGCTGTAGCTATACAAAGTGACTTACTATTACTTCTCTTATATTCACATGAGAATGTAAATATGGCAGTTAACATACGTCAACTGAAAAATTCTACGCCGCAACAAAATTTAATTTTTTATATTAATTTTTATAAAGTAATTTTGGGAGGAAAATAAATTTAAGCAGGGGTGATGTTTCCACATTAAGCAGGCTGGAAGGGAAAATATTCATTACAATAGATTTGTGCCGAATAAACTTCAACTTGTACAAATCAATATGAATTTGTAAATCTCAAGTTAAATTATTTAAGTTTCTATGTATCATGCATTATTGCATATCTTAATCATAGTTCTATTGTTTTGCAATTGATAGAATCTTAATGATAAACTATTTACAGAAATTAAAAACAAACAATGCTAAAGGATATTTTCTTCACTCGTTTGGAAATATGCTTACCAAAAGTTATTTTACAGAATTTCAGACAGAGTGATAAGTATCCGTTTTTCATTCTGTTTGGAAGATTTTAAAAATTGACAAAAGATTTTCCTTCGTGATTACTTACATGATGAAGCAACTCGTGATGTGAAATTCTTCTCGGTATTAATTATTTAGTTTCTGTTATTTTAGTTAAAGTGGCAAAGAAGGCTACATAGGACTTCGGCATGGGGTAATGCGTAAAGTATGGCACGATGTTAAGTTACCGACGTGTGCATGTGTGATGTGTGTTTGGTGAGATACATAAAACAACGAGCGTGCTGCCGTGCAGAGACGCTGACGAGGACCCTGCTGCTACATCATGCCGGCCTCAGTACAGCTACAGGCACAGCTCACTCATCATTTAGACAATAACGGTGCTCGCCTCGTTAGCCACCGCCAATACTCTCTCCTGCGCCGATATAAAATATCAATTATGCGGCGCGCAGAAAGGTCCTTCACTAATGAGAGTTTTACAATTTAATAAGAGTCCTTCGCCTCCAATTACCGGAGCTGACTTACAAAGACGCCGCCACGGCTACGAGCTACGACTGTGACAGGCGAGTTGCCCCCTCCCTCCCCGGCCCCAGGTCTTGTCCAGCTCCTCCCACAACACAGACTGCGGCTGCTATAATCTATTCACATTTCTTGAATCGAACATTCGACAAATCACCCCATCTACGATGTTCTTGGTTGTTTCCTAAATATGTCACGTATCACAAGAGTTTCATAGTTGTGTTAAAATAAAAATTCCCTATTTTTATTAAATTGAGCTTTGGCTGATACTTTATCTATACATTCAAATATTACATATTTAAAATTAATATAAATATGACCAGTGAGAAAATAGGTGTGTTGGTAATACCTAGTAAGAAATAATCCTTATGTGAATTATTGTTACAGTGAGGGCGAACGAATACAGTACGCTATCCCTTTGGTGTAATTTTCTACACTCGGTTAAGCTTTGTTTGCATGAGACGGAGGAATATCCTGGAAGTATAACTTGAGCAGGGCTTCAGAAAAGTTGGAAGTAACAGTGAATGGACTATGTAACTGTTACATTCAAACCTACGTTAACGGCAAGCTTCAGCCGCCATATTGGATTACTGGGTTTCCTTGACATAATTATGAGGTTTATTTGTGTGTACTGCAGGAAAAGGTCGCCAACTAGTTCGCAATGTACGTACTTTCGGAGTAAGTTCTTCAAACACATTAATAATCAAGTAAAACATTGACGTAAGGAGTTACATCTTGAGGTGGTCGCTAACACTGCATTGCAGTGACCTTGAGATACAGTACAGGTTGGTTGACGAAACTGTAAAACGTCTTTCTCATATGTCTACCTGCGAAGATAAGACATATCCCAGTCGAGGACCGATACCACGCATTGTGTAAATTTGATTAGGGGCTTCTGTAACATCGTTCAGAACGGCTTATATCTCGTGACATACTACCAGAACACGAGTACAACTACGAGAGGGGCTGTAAGCGGCGCGGCGAGAGCACTGCACAGCCTTGCGCGTAGCGGCGATGGTGCACCTGATGCGCGTGGCAATGTCGCTCTTATGGCTGCCGCGCCTCTCAGCCTCAGACACGACCACAGCAGCAGGTAGGTGGGTGCCGTAACTCAGGTACTCAATTATGAATAACAAAAAATTATGATAAATAAATTACACTTTTTGGGTGCACGAATTATAAAATGACTAGGGAAATATTTTACTTTTAATACATTGTTTTGCACTAAATCTAAATGGTATAAAACAAATCCGCTTCTGCGCGTCTGTCTGTGTATTCGCTTATTATTTCTAAACTACTTGATGGATTTTGATGCGGTTTTCAACATAATTTAGAAAATTTCTTTTTAAAGGTTTTGGTGTATAAAACATTTATATTTAATGTAAGGTTAGTAGAGAAATATCGAACCGTTTGTAATCAAGTCGTAAAACCCCCGTTTTTAGGGCACTTGCATGGCTTGCGCTGACTAAACCATAAGAGGTACATCAAATTAATGTACCACAGAATTGTAGCTCTCAAAACGGTCTACAGAAAAGTCCGCGATAGCATATGTTTATCTTTTAAGGATGATCCACAGTAACCATTTTTGTCTTTCAAAGTACCGCTGTAAGAACTAAATTGTTACCGGGCGAAGCCGGGCCGGTTCGCTAGTTTATAATGAAATACTAATTTAAAAAGCGACATGTAAAATCAACGTTTTAAAGCAAAACAGTGCCACGCATATACACTGATAAGTGTTCTCAAAATAAGTGGTAATACTGCAGGGTTTGTTTGATTTTTTTTTCCCCCGCAGAATGGAAGGTTTTCTTAAAACTTTCTTTTTGGCGTTTTCTCGTTGCAACATTCCACCGTAATTTTATCAGGACATACGAAGGCTTAATTTAATTCCTTGTCATCAAAGCGATTTAATTAAAATAAAAATTAACTTTTCTTAGGCAAACTAACATTTAAAATCTGTTGATCGTTTCGGGTAAAGGGTATTTCGGTTAAGAGGATTACAGTGGAAATTGTTTCAATTATTAAGATACTTTCATTACATAATAGCAGTACAAAAAATGCGTTATATAAAAATCACTAAGACGTTGTTAAAAACAGAAAACACAATTCTTCAGATACAAATCACGTATCGACAGTCTCGCCTCCGGGATCGCTGTGTGGAAGTTGCGATGGCACTGGAGCTCCACGGCGGCGCCTGGTCCAGTCTAGAGGACGTGCGCGCCGGCCACATCTCGCTCTCTCATCTCTCTCGGATATTGTCAGTGTGATGTGCTCTGTCTTTGTCACTGCGTCCGTCGTACGTCCGCCCCACTAAACACTCTACACCAGCTGTAGCCTGTTCACAGTATGTCCACATTTTTTGTATCAAAAATGTATAAATTTGCCTCAATTATAACTTGCATAATCGTTTTATTAATTATTATAATCTTTTATACTTTTGTGATTTTTAAAATGCCTAAATTGAGAGTAAAATTAATATTTATGCTTACAGTTTTTGTATGCATTTTAGGATTTATTTCATAGTCAATACAAATTATTAACAGTAAGCAAAATGGATCTTTGGTAGCGGCATAAAGAAAGCAGTAGTTTCGTGAAGTATTATTAAACTGTATTTTAAGTATATTTCAATTTCCAGATAGCACTGGTGGACACACATTTGGTAGTTGCGTTTGAAATATCGATCACTGCGAAGCGCACAAACCCGGTGAGTTTGTCGCACGTGGTGTTACTTTCAGCACCTGTTTGCGTGCAGATGCGTCGTGCGTAATTCGCTGCACAATGCGTGGGAGGAGTGGCGGGGAGTGTTGGCAGCTACGGTAGCGGGATGTATATACACAGCACAGCGGCCGAGGACAGTACGGTGACGCCAGTACTCGCTGTTAATAACGTCCCGAGACTGCAGCTACAGTAATGAGCCGGCCTCATTAGGCACTCTCATTAGCAGTAACTGCCTTACACCTGTCTACACTCCTCTATGTCTCGTACAGCCGTCTACGTCGACCTACTGCTGCCACCTGTGGTCACGTCTGTCCATAAGGAAGCACTGCGACACGGCGATGTGCGTTCCCCGGGAAGCTCAGTTCCTCGCTACTTTGAGCTCTAACAGCATGATATTGATGGAAGCCAGTGTGCCGAACTACAGATGCCACGTCTTACTTCTCTTCTTTTCCTAAGGGCAGCGGCTACTTGGGGCTCTTTATTGCGTAGCGGGCAGTAAGGGCGACACTGCCGCACGCATCAAGAGCGCCATCGCCACTACGCGCAGGGCTGTGTGCGGTGTTCTCCTAGTGCTGCGTCTACCTTGTCTGTACATAAGAATGGCTGCTTCGCCGTGCCGCGGTACAGCATCCGGGACCACACTCTGCTTAGCCTGCACGCGTCAAGGCAAGTAGACGTTATTATAACGTGCGATGAATGTTACAATCATATTTCCCTGGCAACAGCTGTCCACAACACAATGTTGTATTTTCTTATGTCAGACCGTTACTAAAATGGTAATTTCAATAAACATGCTGTGTGTTAAAATTAATACCATTACATAAATGTCTTTCTTCTGTAGGTTGTGAAGGTTGCTATTCAAACCTCCCAAAATTAGCGACAACATAACCCTCCCCCCCCTCGGGAATGTATAAATTCACCAGGATTACTACTGGCTGGATACTCTTGACTGTGTCCTCTTCCTAGCAAGGTATGTGCTAGCAGCAGTCACGTGTGGCCGCAGTTGTGTAGTGGCTAGAGCGCTCACTTCACACCAAGGCGAACAAGGTTCGATGCCCGGAGGGTCGGTTTCGGATTTTTGCGCGCAAGAACCACGCCGGACGATGCCGCTGGTCAGCGGGTTTTCTGCGGGGTGTCCCGTTTCCCACGCCCTTGCATTCCGGCGCTGCTCCATACGCACCTCGCTTCACCATCATAGGCTCTCAGGACCTCGATGTTAAGAGCTGATCGTGCTCTGTCATTCCGGTCGGCTATCTTGGATCCATGTGACCTTGACATTTGACATTTGACCCCGGAGACCTTTAACCCCAAAACTCCAAAAAATAAAAAAAATAAAAATTAATAAGAAAAATTCCAAAAATGTATATAAAAAAATAATTTTAAAAAATAAGAAAATAATTAAAAATTTATTTTTAAAATGTATTTTAAAAAAACTTAAATTTCCGGATGTTCCCCACACCCCCTCCTCAGTACTCATTCCACCATCTTAGTCGGTGCAGTCCACCATATTGGTAGGCGTCACAGCCACCGTCCGCTATCATGGTTTTTTCGTTTGTAATTTGTTTTACCCTCCCGCGAGTTTGCCTTACAAAATTGCTTGTATTATAACTGTTCCTACTCGAAAAGAAAATTACATTTACAAATAGTTTTTTGACGGCGAACTATATTACGATAAACAGTTTGTCCATACCAAGCTCAGTTTCTTAAAATTCGTCAGCAAAACACAGAAATAATTACAATCGAGATACGCAATAAGACACACACACATGTGAAATTAAGCTTATTTGTAGGTGTGTCTGTCTTAACACGTAGCTATATTAGAATTATTTTTGTGTTTTGCTGACGAACTTGAAGGAACTCAGCTGCGTGTGGGCAAACAGTTTATTTGAATAAGAATGCACAGCCTAGTTCGTCATTGAAACCCATGTAGTAAATGCGTCCCTGGCCACAGCTGAGGTCGGTGGAAGCCAGAGAGGAGTGGAGAGCAGGAAGGCAGGTCTGGTGTGTGTGCGGGTCAGTCAGTGGTGACGTGGGAGGTCAGAGGGCAGACCGAGTGTGCAGTAAGGCTCAGCCCTGAGCAGCGACGCAAACACCCGTGCACACAGCGTGTCCGCTCTCTCCTCAGGGCAGCTTACTCCCTACTACCTCCCTCCCAGACATCAAGCCTCCCTGCTGCCTTACGCTCTCCTACCGCACACACATTCTCCCTTCTCCTGCGCTGACTATTATATACTGACCACTTTCCAAATCAACTTTTCAAAAATGCCACTGCCCACTGCCCCTACCTGCAACGGGAGAATATGGAGTGGAGAGATTAGGGCGGCTTTCAACGTCGTGGTCTTGAGATCCAATGAGGGTGAAGCGAGGTGGTTATGGAGCAGCGCCGGAATGAAAGGACGGGGAAACGGGAGACCCCCAAGAAAGCCTTCCGACCAGCGGCATCGTCCGCCACGTTTCCAAAATTCTAAAACGTGGAAGCGACACCGTCGGGAATCGAACCAGGTTCCTCTTGGAGGTGGCTCGTCTTCCGCTAAAGTGTGTCAAATTGCAGTCTTGTGTCGAGCGAGATATGGTCCACTCACGGTTACTTCGAATATTTCTATAGCCTTGCTGGAGTTCTACTTAAAAAATATTCCTCCGCCTCATGCAAACGAGCCTAAACTAAGTCTAGAAAATTACACCAAAGGGACAACGCACCGCATTCGTGCGCACTAGGTGTAATAATATTTTGCATGAGAACTATTTCTTACTACGCATTACCAACCCGCCTATTTTCTCCATATTTTATTCATATCGATTTTCAAAGAAATAATATTATGTACTGTATAAATAAAATATAATTTAATGTGTAATTTAATAAAAAAAATAAGGTATATTTACTAGCGATGTGCCGACTAGTCGGAAAAGCCGACTATCCGGCTATATTTATAGTCGGCGACTAGTCGGCAAAAAGCACCGACTAGTCGGGCCATTACTTTATTCATATTCTTTTTTTTTTTAATAGGGTGATTGAAATGAAATTGTGGTATAAAAAGTCTAAAGTCTCTGCCCTTTCTGGCAGTAATCGATTTCTTTTTGTTTCGTATGCATTACCAGCTTCGGAGATAACCTGCCATTGTAGCAGCAGTAACCGATCTAGCTGCCGACCGCATCGCGTTATCTCTGATTGGTTCCATGCTTCTGTTATTTGCATACGCACGCCTATGCCAGTTTTTTTTGGCTCTTCAGTGTAGTACAAAGTATCAACGTGCCAGCCAAATTAAGGCTCTTCTGTTGGACAGGAAAGTGCACACAAACAGCCAACAGGATCAAATACGGAAATAAACAATACGACAGCATAAATCAGAGAGGTAAACCCTTAATTGACAGCAATTGGATTAAAGTTGTTATAAAAAGTTAGGAATGTTTCTGCCGCACCTTGCAATATGTACCCGCCCACGGAGTATAGTGGGTTGGTTGTGATTGGCCCAGTTAGGTGGGATAATGTCTTGTCACAGAGACACGCAGCCCATGTCTGCCTCTGTGTCTGCAGTCTGGAATATCCGCCAGTACTGAGTGCCTGCTACATGATGACGACAGAGTGTGAGACTCTCTCATTCACCTGCTGGACTGGAACATACTGCCTCTTGCTTCGTTGCCCCATGTAAATATATCGTACATTACATTTGTATCGCTCCTTTATATAGTTAACGATTGAAGGTTAAGTGGCTGTACGTAATACAAAGACAGTGCTTAGCAGTTCAATTATAATTTCTTTTTCAAAATAGAAATAGCGCTTACTTATAAAAATAACAAGTCTTAGTATTGGCGGCAGACATTTGTATTTTCTAAACAACAGTTGTATGTATTGTTTAATACTGTTGTAAATTAATTGGCAAATTAATTTCGGGTGTCTTTTATTCTATCAAGGCCTTCATTTGTCGTGAACTTGGATACATCTGAGGCAATGTGAGACAATACGTTATATAAGTTATCATTTATAAGGTGTTCACGATGAATTAAGCAATTTTGAAATAAGGAAATTGCATCTACCTGCATATAAACACACACAGAGACTTACATGAGCCTAGTAAAGTTGGTAGCGACGGAAAGAAAGTAGGTCCATGCCTTACCGTTGAATCAAAAGTGTTAGATAAACATGTGTGAATACTGGAGTGTTTTTGTTTACTTTCTGGTTTTTAATTCATATGAGTGTAACAACACGCAACTTTGTAAAAATATGTGTATTTTTTTTTATAACTTTACTTGACCGACACATGAATAAAGTGATGCGGCCCATGGTAATATTAATTTGTACGTATCGCGGAAGAATACACAGGGCTTTCAAAAGTGTTCAGTTTACCGTGAGCTGCACATAACCGCAAGCAGAGAGCGTGGCTCCGGAGTGAAGGCCATCTCGCGGCATGTGGAGGCGGGTAGAGAGGAAACCACGGTCCGCTCTCAGGAAGCACGCCGCCGTACAGAGGTCACGTGCGGCCTCGGGTAAAGCTGTTAGGCTCCAGCCCGGCTCGCCGCCGCAAATCCAATTTTCCTACCAAATAATTCCCGTCATCCCCCACCCCCATCCCAGACCGCAATTGGAAACAAAATAAAAAACTGCCGGCTGCAGGGAGAAAGAGCAGGCGGAAATACAGAGAGGGGGGCGGTAAGAGGAGGGAAGCACCTCCGGCTCTGATCCTCTCCCAACTTGCCTGAGCGACGTCGTACGTGTCTCTGACAAGCCGCCCTGACGTCAGTGTCCCCGGGCTCTGCATTACCACCGCCGCCCACACAGATCGCAAGGAACTGCCTGCTACCTGCCAACTGGAAGTTGCCGCGAGCCAAGTATCTAGCGATTGTGCGAGCTGCTATTGCGTTCCTATTACGACCGGCGGGACGCACCTAGACCATGGTGCTGGCGATCTGCTGTATGAAAATATTTAAATGTGCTAGTTTTGTTATTTATAATGGAAAATAAAGAAATAAAGGGGTTAATGGCAAACATTCATTTAGTTTTCTGTTAGCGATCAATAAATAATATGTTAGGATGGCCTGGAAGAACGGTACATGACTCTGAGGTGTATTTATGATTGCTCAATACGGTGCTTAGGTGAGAGTGGTGCTAAGAAATTATTACGGACAATAGAACGGCGTGTTTTCACTTATGGTGTACGTCAATGATAGCATGCGAAAAATTGATATTCCAATCAACACTAACTGTAGTAATGCCAATAAATTTCTCTCGGGGTTGAAAACTGCTGTACCTGTAAAGTCTAATCAAATCAAGGGTTTGAAAGTTGAGTGCTAGATGTCGTATTTATTCGCCTGAACTCACTGGCGCTGTACAAGAGCTGGTTGTTATATTACCATGTCTACATTCTCTGAAGACATTGGCGACGTGACATGGAGCCACCAGTTGCTTTACCGAAGTTCAGTACTACGTAACACAAAGTTGGCAGCTCTCGATGTATTAACTATAAAAATAAACAGGCGGATTGTGATTTGAAATTTTATGGCAACGTTGGCAATAAATTAAACTCTGACATTGTTTTTAACTTCCTCGTTTCCCGAAACTGGTTGTACGGAAGAACAGATCAAAGGTAAAATAATTTCCAAACAAAAACTTTAACTGGAGAACAGATTTAAATTTAACAATGAAGTGCCACATTTATGTAGAAGTCGTTAAAAAATTAATTATATTATAATAATGAATAAAATATGCAAAAATGAAAATTCAACCCTTGGGGATAGGTTTTTTTTTTTTTTTTTAATGTAAAGTTATGATTATTGCATACCAACATGAGAGGGGCAGTAAGACTAGAACCATTTGTTTCTCACTAGTTTATTGAATGTTCTGATTATAATATTTTACTTCAAGTTGGCGTTGAAGATTTATTCAGTTTTTTACAAAGAACTGAGGTCGCTACAAAGTCTCCACTCGTATCTTGTAGTTTCTCACGCGTGTACTTGCATCTTGCATGGCCGCCGCCTCCTCAAGTGCTTACTGTCTCGGTGCAGCTCAGAACAGTTTCTGCCTTCGCTTTCCTTCAATGATGTACACTGAAGAGCCAAAAAACTGGTATAGGCGTGCGTATGCCAATAACAGACGTACGNGTCGCTACAAAGTCTCCACTCGTATCTTGTAGTTTCTCACGCGTGTACTTGCATCTTGCATGGCCGCCGCCTCCTCGAGTGTCTACTGTCTCGGTGCAGCTCAGAACAGTTTCTGCCTTCGCTTTCCTTCAATGATGTACACTGAAGAGCCAAAAAACTGGTATAGGCGTGCGTATGCCAATAACAGACGTACGGAACCAATCAGAGTAACGCGATGAGGTCGGCAGCGCCTATATAAGACAACAAGCGTCTGGCAAAGTTGCTAGATCGGTTACTGCTGCTACAACGGCAGGTTATCAAGATTTAAGTGAGTTTGAACGTGGTGTTATAGTCGACGCACGAGAGATGTGACATCGCATCTCCGAGGTAGCGATAACATTTGGATGTTCACGTACGACCATTTCACGAGTGTGCCGTGAATATCGGGAATCCAGTAAAACATCACATTTTCGACATCGCTGCGGCCGGAAAAAGATCGTGAACGACCAGGACAAACGACGACTGACAAGAATCATTAAACTTGACAGACGTGCAACCCTTTCTCAAATTGGCTCAGATTTCAATGCCTTCTGCATGCATTCAGACATTAGTCGAGTCCATGCCACGTCGTCTTGCGGCACTTCTGCGTGCTCGCGGGGCCCTACACAATATTAGAGAGTGTACCAGTTTTTTTGGCTCTTCAGTGTATAATTACTGGTGCAGGCAGCGTTCGCCAGCTCGATGGCGGAGGCGTCCATCATGACAGCAGGAGAGAGCGATTGGCTGTGACACCGTCAACTTGGCATTCTACTGGTTCACGGCCAGCCAGTCGTAGACGTTGTACAGCACAGTGTCTGGTGCGGTGAGAGTCAATATACACGCCTCAGAAATAGTATTACACCGCCGGGATTTCTCAGTTAACCACTTAACGTGCTCATTACTTTTCGTTTGAGGTGTTGCAAAATAAGTAACTTATATGTGAAAAATACTTACGAATTTCTTGCAACTGGCACTTTGAAACCTATGCAAAGATTTTTAGTAAATCCATAGCACAATAAGCAACCAATTATAAAACAGTTGGGGTGTCAGCAACAACCAATAGTATTGCCCAGGGAAAGGTGATGTCCGTATTGGTGCGAGGTTTACAACACTGACCATAAGTTCTTCTATTTTGCAACATGTCAGACGTAAATGAGTATACTCGGTACAATATGCCAAGGGATTGATAGGTTACTCACGGACCAAGAGAATGTTTGCGGTGAAAATACAGAGAGTGTGTGGAGAATACCACGCCAAACTTGACGTATGTGTTTGTACAGCACCTGCTGTGGCAGCGAACATCGGTCGTGTGGAGAGAAGTGCATAATTCCCAGGCGTCCTGCTTGACCTCACAGTCGCGTACAGACTCCAGCAGATCGTCACTTACTCACAAGGATGCCGCCAGTGCCCTTGTGGACAAACTGTACGTGGTTCGAGTTCACAAGCATGGCGTGTTCAATCATTGTACGCTCCAACAACAAAGTATGTGGAAGCGTACACGTGTTTGAAGAATAGCCTGGCCGCCAAATAATAACACGAGTTGTGGCACGTCACTACTCACGTGCAACCAAGTTACACTTGGTGGGAAACTCTATTTCGAAGTGTTTGTGGACACAGGCACAAGATAATGGGTGTTCCTGCAAACCAGATAAAATGTACCCACACTACTAACTTGCGAGTGTTTGTAAATATGTGTCGACGTAAAAGAGCGTCACTAACGTCAATTCCAATACAAAATGGTTTGCAGTAATTAAATAGCTCGCACGCTGGTCTTGTTTGTGAAACACGTGATCGTGGTCCAGGACAAGAGCAGCTCTGCGGTGCTCCACAGCTTGTGCGCAAACACATCGCCATCCACGTGTGTACCACATGTGTGCATACGCCACTCACACAGTGAGACCGCTCCTCACTAAACTATTCATTATTTCATATTTCTACGAAATGCCGTTCAACTTGCAGACATTACTTGCAAGTACTCTCTCCTCCCATTACATTTTTTAAATCGCATAGTTTTTTGCATCGTGGCATGTCAAAATTACAATTTTAGCGTTTCTGGGACTACATCATAAAATAAACTAAAAACATTCACAAATATTAAAAGGGTGACACAGAGGTTACATCTTAATTCATTTCAAAGTATGATTAACAAAATTTGCTTTACGGAAGATCATAAACCAATACAAATAAAAAATATGTAAAATTCTCTTTATTTTAAGAAATCGTTAAAAATTGCTAAAACATTTCATAGCGTCATTTTAAAGATTTATTGAAGTAACTCATAGTGTGTTAATTCAATGTAATTATCTAATTTCGGTGAGCGAGTTGAATTTATTATTTGTACACTTTCCCAAAACACTATAAAATATGCTCTATAAATTTTCTATATTAGGAAACAGTATTTGTAAGTAATGTGTACAAATTGAACAGTATTTCGTACAAATATAAAATAATAAATCTTTTGATGACTAACATTTTTAACATGACGTAACAAGAAGTCTACAAAACTAATTAACCTAATCTAGTATTAATTTCTTAGCCTAATCCAAACAGTTCTACCTAAGGGGGGCTGTGTCATGGGTTAAATAGTGATATTTTAGAAGCACTACCTTCCGAACGATGTATGATATGAGCCTATTGCTTAGCGCACACGCCAGGACAAGTTGGATTTAACTTGGTTAATTGCTCTCAGAGATATAGCGTTCATCAATAAAACAATCAAAATCGTAACTTTTGAAATAATTGGTTGATTTATAAAACTTATTTTATGTGACATATCACTAACAAATTTTTGAACGCCGCTCTTTTATTTAAAAAATGACATGATTTAACGCCCTCAGTAAGAACTTTAAATGTATCGAATTTGAATGGAATACGTCCAGTGGATTAGGAAGTTTTTAGTGAGGAACAAACTCACAAACAGGAAGGTGATCTTGTAAGGCGACATTCCAGAAACTATTTGCAAGTTTACTGCAGCAGTGCATGCACGTAATGAGAAAACAAGAATGGTGATTGTTGCTCGTACATCCGTCGTAGATTCCCTGCGTTTGCTCAGGAAATTTCATGCGTAGAGAATATACCATCAATGGCTAATCATTTGTATGTTTCATGCGGACAATCCTGAAAACAAGAGCAGTAGTGATAAAGGACTAAGCGATGGTGAATAATTGGTTGGACTAAAATGGTGGGGTGAGNTGATTGTTGCTCGTACATCCGTCGTAGATTCCCTGCGTTTGCTCAGGAAATTTCATGCGTAGAGAATATACCATCATGGCTAATCATTTGTATGTTTCATGCGGACAATCCTGAAAACAAGAGCAGTAGTGATAAAGGACTAAGCGATGGTGAATAATTGGTTGGACTAAAATGGGGTAACAGAATAAATACTCAATTTCAATAGTAATTTAATTAGCATTAAAACAAAAAATGTTTTGGTTGATCTCAATTGAAGATATTAATACAAAAAATATATATATTCAATAATTTATGCTTGTATGTATACTGCTGATTGGAAACATAATTGTTTTTTTAAAAATGGAATGAAAAATTACATATTTTCCTATGACTACAAATATGAGTGCCGACAGCTCACTTTGCGGCTAACTCGTCAGAATGAGCGGGTACTGGCAGCTCGCCTGGCAGTGATATCAAGAAATAAAACGACCTATTTGTTGAAAATATAATCTAACATGTATGGTGCCGACAGCACCACCTATACTTTAAAAAACATAAACAAATATAGTTGCCACCTTGTGGCTAAATCGGCAGCTCGCCTGGTGACGAAATCGAGAAAATTGCGCCACCTAGGTGTTGAAAATAAAATCCAATATGGAGGGCACCGATAACACAACCTATACTTTAAAAACATAAACAAATATGTCTGCCACCTGGTGGCTAAATTGACAACTCGCCTGGTGGGTAAATGAATATACTAGCACCACCTAGGCGATGAAAACATATGAAATCCAATAAGGCGGTCGAACGAAGGTGAGAGACAAACTCCAATAATATATAAACAAATAACAAACAAAAATCAAGATGGCAGACGGTGCCTGTAACGCCTACCAATATGGCGGACTATACCGACCAAGATGGCGGACTGCACCTATCAATATGGCGGACTGCACCTACCAAGATGGTAGATGGTGTCTGTGACGCCTACAAAGATGGTTTACTCCAACTACCAATATGGTGGAATGAGTATGGGTGAAGGGATTGTCAGGAACCTCCGGAAATTTAAGTTTTTTTAAATAAATGTTAAAATATTTTTTTTATTTAATAATTTTTTTATAATCTATGTTAATTTCTTAATATTTTATATATATTTTTTTGAATTTTTTGGATTTTTGGGTAAAATATCAAGGTCATGGTCACGTGGATCCAACATGGCTGATAATATGGCAGCTGAGGGACCGGAATGACAGAGCATGAACAGTTCAGACACTCCGAGCCCCTGACCCCATGTGCCAAAGTGGCAATTTCTCCTTTAGTAAAGTATTTTAGTAATATTTTTGACATGGGCCTATATTAAGAACATCACATATTAATCAGTTATTTATATATTTATTACAATGGAGCATTGGAAAACTTCACGTTTGTTAATGTTTATTATCTATTTATATTATTTGAAGAATATAGCAACCGTCTGTTTACACTTTTTTCGCATCACGCCNAAAAAAAAAAAAAAAAAAAAAGCATTATATTCATTTACGAAAAAGTAGTGGTACAAAATTCGACATAAGTCTCCGTAAAATTACGGACACGTTGCTTTTTCAGTAACAGACTTTCCGTAGACTTCACAGAAATTCCCGTGAATTTGCGGGAACATTCCGTTAATTTTCAATTTTTTTTTGTGCCTCACATTTAAAAAACGATATTACGAAAAAAAAAAACCTTCATTTTTCGTATTGTGCGTGTTTCACTGCGTATAAATAATACATCAAAATTTTAGTATTTTTTTTATTCCGTAGAAGTATTTGAATACGAACCGAAATATTTGCGGTTCATGGCTCTTGCCGGAGCGCCGCCTCTGTGTAGGGTAAAAAACTGTGTTTCTACAAATGTAACACACGTAATTTTTTTTTCCAATTTCTAGTCATGTTTGAGTGTTTTAAGTAATGCCAACTGTTATAAGCGCATAATACGAGTTTATCCTAACTGCCGCAGGGAACCCTGCTCGCCTTGGTAGAAGGCGAGCACTCTAGCCGCTACAACACCGCGGCCTCTGGAAATACAGAGCCGTCCCTTGATTTTTATTTACGGACCCGAGCTCCGTTTCTCGTTATTACGGATTGCGTCTCTGTACGTTATCTGCACATTTCCGTAAAACTTCCCCAAATCTCACCCAAATTTCTCCACTCCACATACAATACGATACAATACAATACACTACAGCTTTGTACCAATAGCATCCACGTGCGGGAGACAAGTTGCAGTGGCGATTCTAGCGGAGCGGTGTAGCGATACAACATAATGTTAGCGTTGTATTCAGTCAGATCAACATTTTAAATTAAAATTTATTATTTTTAGTATACACATTTCAATGCACATGAAGTAGTTATCATACTCCGCCGCATGGGGGCAGCACTGTGGACTTGACTAGCGGAAAATTGGAGTGTGGTTGTGTTGGAGACACGACGAGGGTTTTACGTCAATACGTCTGCGTTAGTGTTTTTTTTTTATATTTTGTTAGCGATATGGCGATGAAATGAAAGAAACAAAAGGATAATTGGCCTTTATGTCTTATATCAACGCATCTCGACGAGATCTTTAGTTTTGCACAAAAATCAGCGCTCTATGCACATCGGAGTAGCGAGATATACCAGTCGCCGCGGACCCCCACCAGCGTCTCTCGCATGCACGGCACCAACTGAAGGTCATGTTCGTATCGTAGTGGCGTACCTGATTGAATGAGACCACGTTTATTTCGAAACTGTTATTGGTCGTGAAGTTATAGTGTCGGAAGTGAACATCCTGCAAACGTCGCATAGTCCCGGCACCTCATGTGTGTTCACGTCACAAAGCAAAACTGTGCTGTGTTGTCTTGTAACATATCTGACTTGACTGCGGCGCTGTTGTGGTCCGCTGCTTGTGTGGCCGTAGTTTAGTTGACGGCGAGTGTTAAGGACCCCGTCTGCCTTTCGCGATACAGCGTGTAACACGTCCGCGTGCGAGAATAAAGCATCCCGAACGAGGACTCAATGACACTTTCAAGATTTCGCGCTTGCTGCAAATATTTCTTTCCAGCCTTCGGCACCGTTAAAAGATGTTTTTAAATACTGCAACGTTCCTCAGGTGCACGCAGCGTAGTGGCGATGGTGCCCTTGATGCGCGTGGCAATGTCGCCCTTATCACTTCTGCGTTCCCGAGCCTTGTGGAGTACTGAACCGGGCTTTACAACACGCATGACTCATTATAAAGTAGTACACACATTACCAACATTGTCAGGGAAGTAGGATTTATGTTGCGGTTGAAAGAAAATCGGGTAAATTGTGTAAACATTTAGCTAGAATTTACTTATTTAAATCGATTAATAAGAGTTTACCTTTCATTAAAATTTAAGTGTATGTATTTTCATTTTGGATGCCTCAGAAAGAACACTTGCAAGTGAACCTTTGTCTAGTATTGCAATTATAATAATTACTACGGTTGTGTGTAAAAAACATTGATACTAATATTAAAATATATTCTTGATTTTTGATTTGGTATACATTCATTTCCGTTATAAACTGTTAGGTTACTTTCGTAACTGGAATGGATCTGATTAAAATCAATTATCAAAAATATTTGTAAGCATGATTACCGTCTTGTCTTTATTATATAAAACCATGGGCAATTATTATTACCAGCAGGGGGGTTGCAAAATGGGATTATTTCGGCATCATAATAGAGACACTCTTAAATTTTAGTTAAAAAACATAGTTTTAATTATTAATTTAGAGAGCTGCAGCACTAATGTTGCACATAAGTGCTGCTTTGTTGAGTATGTTGGTAGTGTGTGTAGCAGTTTGTTTATGTAGTGCAGAGTGTGCAATGCCGACTGGAAGCTGCTTTACTTGTATGTCTCGGCTCGTGTGCGGCAGGATGTGTGTAAGGACGTGTGTGAGTCGCTACAGGCGGCGGTGTGAATGTGAGGCGGGTTGTTATTGCAGGATTACTGCGCTCTGGCCACACCACACTCTCGTCGATTGACTTCACCCCTCCACCCCTGCCGCTCCTAGTCTAACTGTGTTACCAGCCAGTCGGCTGCCACAGCTCGCCTCAGCCACTCTCTCCATACTACAGTATACTACAACCGCATCCTGCCTAAGTGCAGTCGCTCTTCTCTCACATCAGTTCTCCTTAATCTGATGTGAGGGATCGTTTCGTCACCAACTTGAATGAATAACATTGTTAGAAAAAATTTCCTTGAAATTACGGAAAAGTTCTGCTAATAAATTACCAACAGATATTGTTAAAATTATAGTAACTTCGGTTTTTTTTTTAAATAATCGACTTTCCGTAAATTTCACAAAACTTTGCCTAAATTCGTGGAACTTCTCTTTAAATATGCTACAGGACGTTTGTGTATTTCCAGCTTACAAAAAGAGATCACCGGGGGGAAATAGCTTAATTTTCGTTATGTCGGTGTTTACCAGTGTATAAAAAATACATTAAAAAAAATTTATTTTGATACATGCCTAGTGACTATGGGTCAACGGAAATAAATAACAGTAGTTTAAATCGTAATTGATTTTGAAGTTAGTTAGGACGTGACAGCAGAGATGGCGTTAATTGTTAAGAATGAAGATAGAATAAGTTTGCGACTTTACTCAATTCGCCGACGTGCCCCCTCTTTGGCAAACAGACGGGCAGATTCACGGCATGTGTTCAGAAACACTCACCGTGGAACATGCACATGGTCATCTGGCATTGTGTGCGCTATAGAAGAGTATCGCAGCGTAAATAAATAAACAACATCACGCTAGTGCGTATGGAGCAAGCATCCAACACGTGCTTGTACACTCGCGCTATGTCATACGAAACAACACTCTCTGATGTGAGAGTGTGAGAGAGTGGATATTTTGCGTATTTGCAACACGATATTAGTATAAGAATCCTCACTTTCCCAATAGAAAGGGATAGTATGTTTGTCACATTCATGACAGGTAATGAAGACAGTATGCAGAATGCTAGGAAAGTGTCAAGTTTGCCCTCAGTTAATCACGGTATGCAGCCGGGTGTGAGCATGCACGCCTACAGGACGCAGAGTGTGCTCTAGGAGAGAGGGAAGGAGAGGGCGCGTCCTCTAGCCCGGCCTCCTGCCAGCTGTTGAATATGTATGTGGAGGGGGTGTGGCTTGCCCCTGCGGCGAGCGAGATATGCCGCCCGCATTGCAGATTGCATCGTCGCTACCTGCAAGCGCTCGCCCGTCCGATCAAAGGAAGTCATTTATCTCGGCGGCGGCTTGTTAGCATGTGTGGCGACCTCGCTAAGGCAAGGCATCTCCACAGGCGGCCACAATGACGTGTCACCCACATTGTATCCACATCCGCCAGCTGTTCCATCCAGCCTCCTCTGCGCTTCTCTTCGGAGGACGCCTGGACCTGGCTGACTCGCACGCAGTTCGCCGTGATATCAGCAACTCTCAAAGCGTAAATTAGTCTAGTGAACAGGGTGGATTTTATATTATTGTCGGAAGGAATGAATATTTGATGGTAACGCTTTTAACTCGACTGTATAGCATAGGAATGTTGTAATCGGGAACACAGAAACCAACAGAACTGATCATCAAGCAGTCGTGAATATCGGCGACTTAATTATGGTTTTACCACATTTAAAGTATTACGTCCATAGTTCTCTTTCTCCCAAAGGCTCTTCGCAGCTGTGACATTATAGCAGTAATATTCATAGCACGTTCGAGGTTTTTTGACCACTTCTCAAATCGACATTTGAAAAATATTAATTATTCATATAGGCTCTTCAAGGTTAATTGAGCACTTTTAAAAGCCCTGCTTCAGGTTTACCTTTCCTCTCGCTATGTATTCTTCCACCATATGTAAAATTAATATTGCCATGGACTATCTCACCTTATCCATGCGTCATCCAAGAGATAACCGAGGAATTTTTAGAAAAGTAAATGTGTTTATGATACACTAATTCGTGCTTTGATGTGTCTAAAACATCTTAAACTCCAGTAGCCATAAAATTTAACTATTCACAACCATCCATCAGTCATCGGTCCGTCCGGTGGTCACGTGATCTTCAACCAATCACGTGCCTATTTTTTTCTGTCCGTCAATCCGTCAAATATTTACCAAACTTTAACTTTCAACGGATGGATGGGCAACCGCCTTCTGACGACATTCCGTAGACGCGAATACGCACTTTGGAATAAAATGCAAGGCGGTGGATTTGTGTTTATTTATCTTTGGCAGTAAAATTAGGAATGTAAAATGTAAACAATAATTCAGTATGAACTCTTATCACGCAGAAAAAATATTTCCCTAAAATGTTTTTTTCTTGAAAATCTATTTTCAACCAAAACATACCTCCAACTAAAGAAAGATTACTATGTTAAGTTGTCACACTGAAATTTTGACATGGAGAATGATTGACGAATGGCGGATTGCTGTGAACCGATGGATGAAAACAGAGACGGGCGACTGACGGTTATGGTTGTGAGTCAAGTCTAATACTACATGTTATACTGTCGACATTACGCAACGTCTTAGAACTGTTGTTATCAATCCGCCGCTAACTTGACTGGCAGCCTGTATGCCAGTGCGAACTGTAGTATACGTGTAGCTTTAGACGACAACGTTATCCAATTGTTGACTTCAATAGTGCCCGCTCTACCGTGAACGACCTTTATCTGCCCGTAAAACTATAATGTAGAGGTTTATTCCGAAGTCCTCTTCAGCAGTGAGATGATCCTTTATGAAACAAAACATTGTGACTTATGACTAGAGCCCCGAGTACTTTTTGGTATTCATTCTGTGGCGAAGTACTTCGAGCACTTGTTCTCTACTCCTACTGTTGTGATTGGCCGACAGTTGGTTAAACTCGCCCCGTTTAACTGTGAGCCAATAATAAGTAGGAAGCGGTAGCGTGAGTGAGTTTTGAACAATGGAATGGAGTAAAGAAGTTTGGGCGGCTCTTAACATCGAGGTCTTGAAAGCCGATGAGGGTGAAAGGGGGTGAGGATGGAGCAGCGCCGGAATGCAAGGGCGGGGGAAACTGGAGATCCCCGAGAAAACCCGCCAACCAGCGGCATAGTCCGGCACGATAATCCGGGGGCGTTGAACATTCGTGTAGAAAAGCCTTGCTTGATCGTAGCAAGCAATGAGCAAACGACAGTCTCGAGTGTGCAGATGACTACTGGAGGGGCGGGCGTGTTACAGACTGGTTATGATCTGCAGTGGTTAGTAAGGGAGGATGACATTACTTACAAATAACGAGTGATCACTTGTGATACAACTACCACTTCTTGAATATAATAGCGAGTTATAGACTTGGAGTCGGATATTTGTTATAGATTAATGGCAACACGTTTCCTTGTGAAATTATACACCCTCCCGAAAAGTTTCCAAGCTCGCGGGTAGACAACTGACTGCACTATTTTGAAATTCGTAACTCTCTTTCTGGAGAATCGTTCGTCGGAGACAGTCACATCGAGGCAACAGTTTTTGCCAGTTTAAACGTGATAATTCTTTTTTTTATACAACTTTGATCTCACACAGACTTGCTCACTTTGTGTACGACAGTGTCATAGCTATCCCATTTTCTTTTATAAGGAAGGGGCTTCTCTACATCGCAATCACTTCTGACCGTTCACAGGGTTTACAAAAATATACAAAAAATTGTTTCGTTCAAAATTGTTGGTTCTGAAAGTTGGGTTTACAATTATTTTCTCTCGTGGTTTGTTCAGACACAGCGGCTCTTTCTACCCACACTCGCTGTTACAGGCAATACGCCCAGGAGCTTGGACCACAGACAGTTCACTTATCACACGGCCTACGTCGCTCTCCAACATGGGCAAACACACACAACAAAAATGTATTCCATGGAAGTACGTAATTTTCTGAGCCATTTTTGTGTACACAATTTCTTGTGAATAGATCGTGAAAAACTTCATTAAAGTACGTATTCATCAGCTGCATGCTGCATGAAGGCCATTGGATTCCCAAAATAATATATACTGGATTTATATTTGTGGCAGACAACGTTTAACTCGCTTATTTACATTTCATTTGATGTAATTTCGAACAAATAAAATGTCACTCCCGTAATTTTTGCATCATCGCTTGACAAATTGCTATTCAACGATTATTATATAACACACTTTAATCAGACATGCAAACAAATTATGTAATAACTCAGAGGAAAGTTTTTATTTAAAAAATTTAGTAAGGAAATATTTACTTATTTTTATCTGTGTTTTCCCTGAATACTTTTTGCTAAACACATCTTGAAATAAACAATAACAGTAACGGGCAATTTTTAATTATTTTCGAATAGTTTGATTCATTCAATTTGTCCCTGCCACCTGCCGCTAGTACCAGTGAGATCATGGGTTTCATGCGCGATCATGCAGAAAGTATGGACTGGAATATGCCTGCTAATACTTTTTCACTAGGAGCATCGTTTTATAGCAGAGTTACAGTCTTCTGTGTTTGTGTTTATCTAATTATTTACACTACGTGTCTATTAGTATTATTTACGGAAATTTACAAGAAATCTTCTGGACAGCAAATCGGGACTCGAGTCAAGTTAGATTCGAATCTCAGGTTCACTTCACAAGTACACTTTAAAACCTAGTAACTACACATCTTTGAAAAAATTACCAGAATCAAATTTTATGACATGTGAGTATGCATACTTCCCTTAATTAATTTTATTTCCCTGTTATACTTACACGTTTACACTTAAAAACGTAGTGTATACTAACCTTATAAAAATTTAAAAAATAAACAGAATCAATGTAATAAAAGCTGAGTATGTATACTCACATTAATTTTATTTTTACTTGTGTACTTGTGGAAGTGTAATATAAAATCTTAACACAAGCGAGAAAAATTTTTAAATAATGTGAGTAAGCTTACTCAGCTTTCATTACATTGATTCAGTTTTTTTATTAAAAGGTTAGTTAGTATGCATTGGGTTATTTAAGTGTACTTATGGAAAGGTAACATAAAATAGCACAAGTGTGCAAAATTCAAAAATTAAATTAAGGGGAGTACGCATACTCATATTTTATTACACTAATACTGGTTTTTTTATTTTTATAGGGTTGGTATATACTACGTTTTTAAGTGTAGTTGTGCAAGGGTAACAGAAAATTTAAAAAAATATATATATATATTTGCATACGTGTGTTATTTCATTGATTCTGGTAATTTTTTCGAAGGTTGGTAGTCACTAGGTTTTGAAATGTACTTGTGAAGAGAATCTGAGATTAGAATCTAACTTGACTCCAGTCAAATCTGAGCGGTTTTACTGTCGCAGTTATGAGAGTTATAGTTACAAAGAATGACTACTCATTTTAACTAACAGCTATCTTCAGATATCCTGGTAACCAATAATAATAATAAAAATTAAAACAAAGTAAGGGAGAGAGAGAAAGAGCGTGCAATGTAAATAAAGAGAGTAAGTGACATAGAAGGTGTAGGGTGATTGTAGTGGGAAGAGGATCTAGAACTGAGGACCTAGACGATGTGTAGCGCGCGCTCTATGAGGCGAGGGGAGAAACTAGGAGAGCAGTAGACAGATGGCAGCAGCAGTGTCAGTGCACTGACGCTAGACGTCGACATCTGGCAGGCAGCTCTGCGCGTGTGTGTCATACGTCATCAGTNGATCTAGAACTGAGGACCTAGACGATGTGTAGCGCGCGCTCTATGAGGCGAGGGGAGAAACTAGGAGAGCAGTAGACAGATGGCAGCAGCAGTGTCAGTGCACTGACGCTCATGCCTGGCCGAGGACATTTTCATGTGGCGTCAACATCGCTAGCAGTCTGTTGCTGTGCACTCATCGCCATGTTCGCCAATACAACAATTTGCTCTTTTTACTTTAAAAAAAAATAATTGTAGATACTGAGGAACAATACTTTGTGCTTGAATTGCATTCAGCGTGTTAGACGTCCGTGTTTGTATACAACACTGCAACTCGAAAATAGCACAAACCGCACAGTCACACGGCTGTGAGGCCACACTTGCAATACAACACGTAGATAGAACGTAAACCACTAACCAGGTATATTACAGAGTATGCTGTCGCGCCAACAGGAAAGAATTGCCTTTTCACACTGCTGTCGGTTTCTTCACACTTTTTGAATCAAATATTTGAAAATTGCCCCATGTATGATGCATTTGGTTGTTTCTGAAGTATACATTGTGTATTCTTCCGCCATACGTAACATTAACATTGTCCCTGGCCAGTCTAGTCATGCGTCGATCAAGAAAAACTGTTAAATTATTTTCAAAAATAATAATATTTTACAAATCTACTAACTCTTACACTTGTATGCGTTTAAAAAACAAAAGCAAGAGAAATCATTTCAATTTTCACAAATGTTTTTCCTAACGCTGTTTGGTCTACGTTAATACATGGAACTACTTTCCCTCTGTCGTTATNATATTTTACAAATCTACTAACTCTTACACTTGTATGCGTTTAAAAAACAAAAGCAAGAGAAATCATTTCAATTTTCACAAATGTTTTTCCTAACGCTGTTTGGTCAACGTTACTGTACTCATGCCACTCAGTGCGCCCGTTAAAATATATGCAAATAGGGACAGTTACGTTTCATTTGAAATAATATTCAATAAATATATTTTATTATAGCCTTGGGCGTTAACTTTTGAATGCAGTGGAATATACGCACTGTGTTTATTACTTACATGTCAATGTTTATTTTAAAAGGTGGTTACAGGATAAGAAATGGCTGAAAGTAAAAAGTAACTAGAGCCTCAGAAGTGCTCAGTTTACCGTGAACAGTCTATACTCATAGGTTACTCGCATCACGACACTGCACGCCAGATCTNATAGCCTTGGGCGTTAACTTTTGAATGCAGTGGAATATACGCACTGTGTTTATTACTTACATGTCAATGTTTATTTAAAAAGGTGGTTACAGGATAAGAAATGGCTGAAAGTAAAAAGTAACTAGAGCCTCAGAAGTGCTCAGTTTACCGTGAACAGTCTATACTCATAGGTTACTCGCATCACGACACTGCACGCCAGATCTCTGCGCGTAGCGGCGATGGCGCACTTGATGCGTGTGGCAGTGTCGCCCTTATCACTCCCGCCCCGCGCTGTCGAGCCTCAACACGGACATACAGTATCCAGGCGCGCGACGAGTCTGCCAACGGAATGTCGAGTGTAGTGGAGAGGAGACTATGAGGGTGGGAGGCGAGCACTCTAGCCACTACGTCTACCGCCTTGACGAGAACAGTGCGCGGGACGAGATGTGCAATAAGGCGTTGTCCTGGGTAAAACAGTGCATAAAGCAACTTTTCTTTGAGCTGCGAACAGTCAAGAATCTCAAAACAACGTATGGCGTATTTTTGTGATTTGCATTTCGCGTTTTGTCAACTTCGAAGATCACAAACTGCCAAGTACAGGAGATCGTGTTGCCGACTATGTTCTGCTTCCGCCTTGGCTGGAGGTAGTTGGTATGTCCGAAGTCTAGCATCGCGGGCTGGCTATACGGGCGATCTAAGTACGAGCCTCACATACCGCGTCGCCTCTATGTGCAGGGAAATGAACTGGCGTGCAGTCTCACCAGTCTTGCCAAACTGTGTAGAATTGCACAAGTGTGGAATGTGTTGGTGTGCGGATTTCTCTGTACAATGAATGACTGTGTGGATTTTGTGTGGAGTATCCACTTGCGACTGAAATCTTACATAAAGCTAACTTTCTCCCAAAATTTACTCAGGATACTTTTTAATACGAATTGAATTGGTCAATCTCTCTATTTTGCATTCCTAAAACATTTTGTTTGAAGAAGCTGTCACTCATAAATCACAAAACGTCGGCAACAAGCTCAAACTATGTTCATAAATGGATGAAATGAAATTCTCAGAAAAATGGCTTTGGCTAAGTGCATGACTATGTGCAATGCTGTATTCTAGAGTTGTGTGAGTAAATGTGAGGAATCCACGAGTGGAATCTGTGGAGTTGAAGTGGTTGATCTGGCAGCACTTAGTCCCACGGCCATATTACGTGCGAAGGCCGCGCTACGCTCGACATAGCCATAGCAATAGCAGTAGCAGTTTAATACCTCCTGTACAATGGTGTCAACTACAACCGCGCATAACAGTTCCCTAGACCATTCCGCGTTTTCACCGGTGCACTCACGATGTGCACCAGACGTTCGAGAACTACTGTTTCGCTCGAGTGCAGTTGGACCAAGTGGTCCGCCAGTTCAACCGGCCTGGAAATTCGGTGGATCCTGTGGATATGCACCGAAACCTTGACCGATTAATTTTCGAACGCTTTCTCTTAAAAATGAAAGTTAGTACAACCTCATCTCGTAATTTCAAGCATTCCAAAATATACTAAAGTAATTCGGACGTTGAGTTTTACAAACGGGTGATGAAAACTTTAGAACTTGTTTGTAACGGCATTAATTTGCGTCTGGAAGCAGACGAAAATAGCGCTGAAAACCAACCCGAAGTTCTAAAAATGCCTCTGCCGGTGTAGACCGGTGTGTCAACCACTGGTGGGTCCAGCGATGCATTTCCGAACACGCGGATAGCCAAACAGAATCCACTCTCGTCAATACATACGTAACATTCACTTTCACAACAGTTCACGTCCCGCACCAAGTTAAACATACATTTGACTCATATTATTGTTTTACACTTTTTGCGTGCTTATTTGGTTTTTTAGAACATGGTTTGTGAAGAAGAGAACTGCAACACAGCTAAAATAATTATTCTGTATCCAACACAACTGTTTACTAACGAAAATTCTACACACAAAAAAAATGTGTTACAGTAAATAACAAGCTGGCCAATTTACACAAGTAAAAATTCAAATCACTATTCCTAAAACTTTCCAGCACGAAAGTGGAAACCTGTAGACCAACAAACGAAAACCCCTGGTTTTATTATGTCGATTACAGCGCATGATTGTTATTATGGCAATAGCTGTGTATGTTGATATGGTTATGTTAATGGATGTTTATATCGCATCACGACCTGCGTTGATTACCTCAGTGTAAGGACCTGTACAACTTTCGCAGATATTAGCAGGATATTTGTAGCTGGATCAGAGTGAAGCTGCCGGCATTGCCCTTGCTGAATATCTGCCAAATAACGTCTGCAGTTGGTGAGGCGAGTTGAAAGTTTTATATTCGGAACCAGAGCGACGCGCTATCATTTATTTTCGTACGAAAACGAAAAGCGAGCGAGCACGTGCAGTAGTTAACCTGCGCGGACATCGGCAAGTAGGGCTGCCAACTGTCCCGTATTGTACGGCATTTCCCTATCCTGAGGCGAACATAATCATCCCGTGTGGACATTGAAGCAGGGGCCCAATTTGTGAAACTATCGGAATGCCTAGTCAATTTTTGAATACTCGATAGCGGAATTGTATACCGGAATCGAGCAATGAAGTGTCGGAATGAATCCGACAGCAAGTAGCTGCCAGAATCGTCATTACTCTATAAATTTGCCTTTTAATACTATTGTGTGATGTAGGAAACTTGTAAATAGACACTCCCTTGAGGTTTAGTATAAATATAATTAATAAAGGAGAGTAAAACTGTTGCCACACATCAAATTATAACGGCGATGTAAATATCTGTGAAACAATCGTGTAAGTAAAGTTAAGTTGGTACGTGAAAACTGATAGAATTGCAACGAATATCGTGTAAAAAATAACAATAAACCGCTAAAACATAAAACAAGTAATGAAATCAATTTTGCAAGAAAATCTGCAGTTGGGATAAGTAGTTAGGCCCAAAGTTGTTGTGGGCAGACAAATATTAATGAACCATTTTTATAGTTAACAGCTATAACTGGAATGTTAACCAAGATATTTGTAGTGGTATTTTTACGCCAACAAAATAGAAATTGTATGGAGTAGCTATTCAATTTGCATTTTATTTCTACGGCCGTATTGTAAAGCGTCTTGCTGTTCGTTCTTGAATATAAGTTACGATAACTTATTTAAAATATAGAAGTTTTTTAAAAATGTTCTTTATTTTGTAACTCTATCTAGTGGCAGTATGTGTTATGTCTTAACATGTTCTTTCACGTGTTTAGTAATTTTCTTTGGCAGTTATTAGCGTAGTTAAGTCAATACGAACCCTTTTAAGAGTTTCTGTTGATTACCTATGTATGACTTGATTATTTATAATATCTGTAAGTTAATAGCCTTGTTGCCACTGTAGAAAGTTAGTATTTTTACGTGTTCCGAAAGTACCACCCTGTCATCGTCTGGAATGTACTGTCTTTTCGTAGGTAAACCTATACCTAATAATTTCGTCAAAAAACGCTTTTTTCAAACACGCCGCAGCGCGTTTCAAGTGCTTTGTGGGGAATCGATACCTGCCATCTCGGATCTATAGTTTTTCTCAGAAACCTGGCAGCAGAGAGTTTGTTGATATCTTAATGATATGGTTCCTCTTCGTGTTACCACCTCTGTAGTGGTTCACATAACATAATCAATTTTTATCCCAGTTGTTACATGTTAGAAAGTAATGAAGTCAGTCGAACTGCAACAAGTTCAGTAAGTTTGGAAGACTATTATCTCTGTTCTGTCACGCCAAAAATGTTGATACAACCTCTGCAACAGGAGGAATAGCGAGAAAACTGCTAAATCCAAGACGGAAAAAATCAAACCCTCTTAATGGAGCACTTTGGAATACCTGCTTAAGATATACTTCTCTCCTAATTTTGTATTTTCCCGCCATTTGTTAAATTTGCATTGCCATTGGCGTAATGCCTTTATTCATGCCTCACTCTATGTTCACTTCCATAATGTGATATTGTTAAGCACCTAAGTGTTACTAATATGCCGTCTAGTACTTAAATGTGTGCAAAGCCGAATTTCACGAAATTAATTTTCCATCAAAAACTCGCAATTAGACGTGGATTCTTGGAACACTTTAAGTCGCAGGTAACTGGAAGCCTGCCTGCCAGTGTCTACAGCTAAAGGCCGGTGAATTGTTAGTTTCAAACGTGCCCAGTTTACCGGGAACAGTCTATACCTGGCTTCGTGCCCTACGTCACTTCGCCGCTGTGCAAATCCACGGCAAGGGCACGAGTACACACTTGAGCCGAGGGAGCACGACGCATCAAACCCTTCTCGAACCATCGGTTAGTTTACGATGCTCTACTGTGTCGAGTATTTCATTTGTTTGTGTTTACAACTCTGCAAGGTCGCGGGAAACACTTGCTACTGTCACAAAGACAAATTAAACTCCCGTACAGTTAAATTCGACTGAAGAAAAATTGACGTGGAAAGCAAGAAGAGCGCCCGAATTCGCAAAGGATCGCTTGGTCACGAAATGATCAAGAGCAAGTTGACAAGGCCACGTGATAGTGAGTCTGTTTCCGGCCGCCAAACACAGGGCTTGGCTGATTCTCAAACTGTGCACGGCGTAAGGGACTGTTCCTTTGCCTGCACAATGTGCAAGGAAGTTATCCCTCACTGCCACAAATACTCCGTGCGCCTACGTCATGTTGGCGGGAACGTGCTGCTAGTTAGGTTAGAAATCTGAAACAACTTCAACAGTCCCCTTTGTGTAGGCACGAGATATATTTGTGTACTTCTGAGTAGGATTGACCTACGTTAAGTATGTAAGGTACATTAATATTAAATAACAGAAAGTAAAGTTAAGATATGAAAAGTTTGTTTAAATGATGTGCACTTTCCTTGAACAAGAGGCTTAAAAGCAGCGCATGCCGGACATGAGAGTTGTTCCCTTTGCCAGCGCAGCCGTCGACGCGCGGAATAACGGGACAACGATTGGCGGCTCTGCAACGTAAGATGAAAAATGAGGTAGAGTGCGCACACGAGGTGTGCATAGTCACTCTGTGAATATTTTACTGCTTTTCTGACCATACGACTATCATAATCGACGTAGATAGAATTTAATAATAAAACACTGATTTTGTAAGCAAGTGCTTTGAAATGTTTGTATACTTGCTCTAGCCGATCTTTAATGCAATCATATTAAATTGAAATACTGGTGAAAGAGTTTTATTCATATAGAAGGGCTAGTCTTTTGAAAATAAGATATAAACAGCTTCATCAAGGTAGACCATATGACTTTGGCAGTTGTGTTGGTGTGCAGGAGGCGGTATTCAATGTACCTCATCTTGCAACTGGCCACATGAGTGCAGGGAAGGGCGTAAGGCCTGAGCTGAGTCGAGAGCAGTCTGCGAGGGAAAGGCCTCTCTCTGTCTCATTCTCTCATTGACCACAGCCAGAGCCAGAACATAGTCCCATGTTACACTCGGTCAAGCGTAATGAAACCGCTGAGAGTGGTCTACATGTTCACTGATGATGCAGATTACTAGAGTGAGAGTGAGTGAGTGAACAGATTTGGGCGGCTCTTAACAGCGTGGTCTTGAGAGCCGATGAGAGTGATTAAGGTGAGTATGGAGCAACGCCGGAATAAAAGGGCGGGGGAAACGGGAGACCCCCAAGAAAACCCACCAAACAGCGACATCGTCCGGCACGATTCCCACATGCTAAAATCCGGAAGTGACCCGGCCGGGGATTGAACCTGGTTCAAGTTGGTGGAAGGCGAGCAGTCTAACCGCTCAGCCACTGCGGCCCCTCTATACGAGATGTTGCAGTAGTGCAAGTATTTATAAGGCGCCGCAGTTGAGCAGCAGGCAGGTGACATGTCACAAGTGTGGGTTGGGTGGGGTGAGTGGTAGCCGCCCACAAATGCTATAAGCGTGCTGGCACTAGCACGAGGTGGACCAACACCGTGTTGTGTGTCTGCAGACTGAGCCAGTGAGCGTGTCTCCACTGGGGGACCTGACTGTCACACCCGGGTGCACATTACGCCTGCCACTTCTCTCTTCACGTCCCTCACAAAGTCACAAACTAATGCCTCCTATTTGTTTTCTCTTTTAATTTATAAGGAAACGAAATTCTATGTCCATACCATTATTGCCACAATATTCTAGACTAATTCGTCACTTTTCAATATAATCACAATCTTGTTTACGCACCNGTATGGTGGATGGGACAAGACTATCCAGTCACCATACCACTGAAGAGACTGCGGGGATTCGCAGTCTCTTCAGTGGTATGGTGACTGGTATGTAATCTTCATTGTCGTGCAATAGAACAACACCCGCCGTACTTTTTGTTGGGCGAACTCGCCGAAGACGTGCTTGAATATTCGTGAGGATCTTAAAGAATTGTACAGAATTTATTGTGCACCTTTGCTCCAAAAATCAACCAGAATCACACCCTTCCCATCCCAAAAGACTATTGCCATTATCTTCCCTGCCAAACGCACTGGTTCGAAATTTTTTTTCGTTGGCGACATTATGTGATGCCATTCCGTCCACTACCTCTTGGACTCAGGTTCGAAAAAACGAGCCCACATCTCGTCTCCAGTCACAATTATCGCCAAGAACCCCTGCCCCTCTTCAGTGAAGCGCCGTGGAGGCTATTGTTCTCCTCGCCTTTGTATTGTGGTTGGTCAACATCGTCGGTACACAGCGTGCACAAACCTTGGAATGGCCCAGTTTTCCAATAATGGACGTCACACAGCCTTACCGGTGGAGAGCAGGCGACACAATCCACCCGGCAGTCGTCATGGATGGTCTCGTCGACACGCTGCGTGCTGTGTGGCGGCTCTGCGTCGTATCAGCCAGCTGTGTTTCCTCCTGCCTTTCAGGGATGTTAATGGGCGTTTCTCCAACCGCATTCAGCAATTCAACCACAGGGTGCCGCCTACTTGTTTGAGGCGGGGAAGCGCGGCATGTTGTTCCTACCAACTTGACACAATGCAACTGTCAAATGGAAAGTCAAGCATTCTTCACTTAACGATTTCGAAAAGTTTGAAATTTAAAGTCAAAGTCAAGCAGACATTTTGCCAAGAATCTAACAGAGGTTATGTGAAATGAGTGTTATTTATTGTAGGGCAATTTTCATCTCGGTATAATAAACCAAGCTCGTCTTAATTAAATGAATGGTAAATGAATATAATTCGAAGAGGAAATATACGAATTGATATTTTTGAATAAAGTAAACAGGTGAGATTCTTGTTTTGAAATTAACTTTGAATATAAGTTTTAAACCTAATTTAAAAAAGGTACGTAAAATGCATTCCGGGATAATATTATAATGATTTACATAACAGAATATACAATTTTACAAAGCTCACAGAACCGATTTTTGATTGTCTGAACATTTGACTTTACAATTGTATTGTGTATTGGTGGTTTAGTCAAAGGAAAGGAAATGTATAGTCATGTGCTAATTGTTTCTATTGCGCAAAGGCTTTTATACGTACGTCGATGTCAGTCATTTCTAAACTTACGAGTACGCAGTGCTGCCATCTGTTGACGTAGGACACTGCTACTGCAGTGGACATATTGAAGGAGAACCATAATAGGCGGCATTACTTTCTGACTGACCCTAACAACACAGAGGTGAAACACCTGCTTATAACGCCATCTACAGCCGCAAAGCCGTCACTAGCCAGCAACGTGTCGGGACTCCGTACACCAATGAGCGCCTGGTAACTCACTCGCCAGCGGCAGCCACCAGCCCAGCCAATAGGAGAACTTCCGCAGCACGTAGTAGCCAATCAGGCACACGGCCCGTCGTCCCCAGAGCCTCGCGCAGCCAATCAGAGAACGGGTACGCCCACGTCAGAGGAACCCTCACGTTATTTCACCTCGATGTACTTATGTACTGTGTATGTCGGTGACGACACACGAGATGCACCGATGCAAAGTTGTAATATCGATTATTTGGAATTCCGAGGCGTTCCATTCCGACACTAGCTACCGGAATGGAAGTATGGGGTCGATCCGCTAGCGAAATTATTGTGATATAGGCTGTTCATGGTAAACTGAGAACGTTTGAAAGTCCTGCTTAAGATATACTTGTATGTACGTTGTGTATTACTCCGTCGTATGTACAATCCATATTGCAATGGGTCTGATCACTTTATTCGTGTATTGGTCAAGGGAAACACAGCAATTATTACAACAGCAGATATCATACAAATTTCCTCATTTTAACATTTATTTGCATTAAAAAAATATAAAGCATTATAAATTACTTCGGTATTTATATAGGTTTACCCAACACATCGTTAAGACATGGAACTACTTGACTTCCGTCGTCAGCAACTTCACTGAGCACATGCCAGTTAGTGTGATGTTGGTGCATGCGAGGTGTGGAGGAGGAGTGTCGGGTGAACAAGGCTGCTGTAACGAGTCATTGTGCGGTCCAGGCGCCACGCTGGCGCCATGCGCTCAGCGCTGTTTTCAGCCGCACAGCCTCTGCTCACGCCGCTCCACGTGCACCTCTCCTCGCGTCGTAACATACCCTCCGACCCTCGCCGAGTACCCGCTGCTCTACTCTCTCGCCAACCAGGAAGGTGACTGCCGGAATGCAAGGCCGGCGGAAACGGGAGATCCCCGAGAAAACCAGCCGACCAGCAGCATCGTCCGGGACGAGTTCCACGTGCGAAAATCTGGGAGAGACCCCGCCGGTAATCGAACACGGTTCGCCTTGGTGGGAAGTGAGCGCTCTGGCCACTGCTCCACCGCGGCCCTCTTTAAACTGAATACATACATAAGGGTGCCCATTCGATATTTTTAAAATAGATGTATGTGTAAATTTGAAATGTTAATATTTACTTATTAAATCTGTTAAATGCCACTCTCATTTATCTGTCGCAGTTCCAGTGAAAGTTAATACAATGTTGCGACAGTATTTCTCTGTCTAATGATAGATATTTTTCTTCTTCTGACACAAATATTACAAAAACTCGATTTTATGAGTTACGGTAGTATTGCATTCGTCACACGGATGTCGTAATGACGCGTAAACTCCATACAACTCAGTGTAATGTCACGTCGGCATCACTCAAGGTGTAATTAAACTAGAAGATACTCAAGTGAATACAGAAAAGTATTTTATTCTTATAGTCTGCCTCGTGAATAAGTGCACATGTTGACAGTGTCGATCAGGTTATCATCACGTACGGTGTGCAACATGCAAGTTAATGTTGGCGACATGTCCACCTCGTGTTCACTGCACGGCATAACTACGGCGTGTTGGCTTCTTGTATGGTTTGTTATCACGTGGCGGGGGTGCAAGCAGGGATAAGCCTCAGGACAGTTGTCTGTAGCCAGGAGTAGACTTCGTAATCGAGTCCTGGCAGCGCTGCCTACATCAGTTGTCACTGAGCCGTGCATTGCTATCTGCCCGCGGAGCCGATAAACAAGCCGGCTCTTTCCACCCTGCAGCTATCTCTCCGTAATTACCTCCATTGTTCTGCCGGATATCACAACACACACACTCGCAGCGCTCTCATTAACATTCATCCCTGGCTAATACACCGAGCTCCATGCACGTCAGCTTTGCACACTCGTTACCCGCCCACTCCGACAATAAACAGCACATCCGCGTTACGCTGCTCGATAACAACATTTCGTTATTTCCTATTTCTGTGCAACATCAATTCACACCAAATAAGAACAACTCTTTTCCGTGGTCTCCATACATACTCCAGGTGAATGCTGGGCTGGGGTGGTGCCTGTCCTCGGGCCAGGACAGATCCCTGCTTCTCTCAGCAACTTGCTGCGTCTGTAATGACCCCGCTGTGGATGANCCGCTTTACGCTGCTCGATAACAACATTTCGTTATTTCCTATTTCTGTGCAACATCAATTCACACCAAATAAGAACAACTCTTTTCCGTGGTCTCCATACATACTCCAGGTGAATGCTGGGATGGGGTGGTGCCTGTCCTCGGGCCAGGACAGATCCCTGCTTCTCTCAGCAACTTGCTGCGTCTGTAATGACCCCGCTGTGGATGAGACGTTATTTACTTACAGCTTCCCTAATGCTGAGTGCAGCTCGGGTTACGCTCAAATATAACATTTCTCTACCGAAAATAACTTTTGCTAGTTTCATGATATTTTTAACGCTTGTGAGGAAGTTAAAACCACTTTACAGAGCATCAGCACTAATAAACGTGAATTAAAGTAATTACAATATTTTTAAAATATCTCAAATGAACGGGGCCGCGGTGGCTGAGCGGTTAGCCTGGGCTACTCCCGGATTTTCGCAAGTGGGAATCGTGCCGGACGCGCCGCTGGTCGGCGGGTTTTCTCGTAGTTCTCCCGTTTCCCCCGCCCTTTCATTCCGGCGCTGCTCCATGCTCACCTCAATCACCCTCATTGGTTCTCAAGACCTCGATGTGAAGAGCCGCCCAAATCTCTGCACTCACTCAAATGACTAATATATCTGTATCACCTCTCACATATTAAACGATATTTAATTGGGAGGCTACCAACCAGTAATAAACAGCGAGCCAGTAATAAACTGCATTCAGTGCAGGAGGCGTGTCAAATGTGGTCTGAACCAATAAGACTGTGGTAAGTGGGAAAGCAGAGACCAACAGAAATGTCGCTTCTTTAGTCGCGGATATAAGTGTCACAACTCTAGCTTGTCTCGTATACCAGTAAATATGTACATAGTAGAAAGTGTTAACCCCTTTAATCATACGTTAATTTTTGACGTGACAACGTCTTAAATTAGGTTGCGGCTGGGAGTCACTTATGAAAAAGTGTAACGCTCGGTAACGTTACGATGAGTCACCGAGGAGGGGTANAAATCATACGTTAATTTTTATTCATTGAAAATGTTGCATCAGAATAAATGTTCGTCATCGTTAATTCTTGTATGAAAATAGCTAACAGTACCTCACATTACAATAGAACCTACGAGAGCATCTTGTATTATTCCTTTACGACAAGCAGAAGTCGGTTATACAGTTTGATTCAAAATTCTCCACACATAGGGGTTAACAAAAATGTCCCATTCATAGCACATAAGGAAAGTATGTTAGGATGCCATTACAGAACATTATCAGTGTGTCTCCCGTTGTTGCAAACACACATGTCAATGCGTTGTGCCCATTCAACTTGCATGTGATGCAGTGTCTGAACAGGAACAAGCGTCACAAATGCGGCGTTGCCTACAACACGCGAACATCGTGTACAAAGGGGGCGTGGCAGTAACAGCCAATAGCATCACACACAGGAGACTGCAGCTGTATTGCTACTGGCTTCTGGCCGTCATCTGCTGTGTATTGTTCATTAGTCTGCAGTATGACGTACATAACTAGCAGTAATATACATTAGGGACACAGAGGCACTAAAGGCGTGGCGGTTGCTGTGTTGTGGGCGAGGCTCTGGCTAGCTACTGCGTGGCTACCTAAGACTCGCTACACATTATGTCATACGAGAGTTCTTGTATTAGTTGTAAACGACACTGCAAGTTGTGTACAGCCCGGGATGTGAACCAAGTACCCCTCTTCGACCCAACTGACAACTTGTAACGTTGCGGTTTTCCACCTAATATTATTATCTTTCTGGTTTCGGATTATTTGGTTGTACTGGCAATACAGTAATATAATTTTCAGATTAAGATTTAGAGGTTATTGTTATTGTTATTGTTCATTTTGCCCTTAAATGGTATCAAGTATTGCATTGTTTATTTTCCAGATGATGATTTAGAGGTTATTGTACATTTGGTCCTTAGAGGGTAGTAAGTATTGAAATTCGTAAATCACGTAAAATTAAAGAAAAGTGTCCTGATTGGCCCTCGTCTCGCCAATGCTGATTGGATGAGGAGTGTGTCGTGGTCAGCCGACAGCCAATCAGGACGCAGGTTACAAGAAGTGTGACGCAAAAAACGTTTTCCTTTAACAGACATACAGCCATCACCGCCGCGATCGGACGTGTATGTGCGACTAATATTTTTAATGATATACTGAGTGAAAAGTTAACCGTGCGTGGGTAGCTTCCGTGGCTTACTTCCTATAACTGTTTCGGATTGAACATGTTCTTCTACTAGATTATTTTCCGTCCACGTACGTAGCCACTAGGATGTAGGCAGCTTCGAGTTTGCCTCCTTCGTAAATTTCAACACAAGCATTTCATCTATAATTGCTGCAAGATGTTTTAAATATTCATCATCGATAACAAAATCCAATGATATTTGTTGATTTGTTGTGAGAATACGAATGAATCAATAAAAAATGTAAAACAGAACTTCGGCATTCTAATTGAAGAGAAATGTTACAAACCCGCTTGCTGAACTGCCCAACACTGTTGTTTTTTAGTTATAATTTTCCGATTTTGTGTCATATCATCTGTTAAAATTTAACAAAATTGCCACTCGAGTTTTAAAATAATTATNTGAACTGCCCAACACTGTTGTTTTTATGTTATAATTTTCCGATTTTGTGTCATATCATCTGTTAAAATTTAACAAAATTGCCACTCGAGTTTTAAAATAATTATCACCTAACTTTTTAGCACAATCATTAATAATAAATCTTATATCTTGCACCAAACGTATTTTTAAAGTTATACCAGCCCAATGTTTGATTTCAGCTGATGTGTGTCTTGAAGTGATAGGAACGTCACGAAGGAATTTCTTTGAAGTCTACATTTTATTCGCCGGCGATTAGGTTTTACTTTTGGCTACTTTTCATTTTAATTTTCATGCAAAACTTAAATAAAACTATCTGTAACCCACTTAAATAATTTCCGTGAAATTTACTTGTCATATTCTTATATCAACATTTAATTTTAAATGCTGCCAAACATGGTAATTATTCGATTTTTTTAAATCTGTGTAGCAAACTACAAATTAAAAATTCTCACAATTCCAATTAANGTAGAGACAAGACTGTGACAGCAGTCCGGAACTACACTGTAAAACTGTTACAGCAGTTCGACAGTATACTGTAACACTGTAACAGCATACATACCGACACAACACTGTAAAACTCAAATAGCAGTACGACAGTACAATGTAAGAATGTAACAGCAGTCCGACACGACACTGTCGCTAGCACCAAGTTCTACATTTTACTTATCTTCATGCATATTATTTATTATGTGAAATATTTGAAAGTAATCACGATTTCAGGAATGATTACATATTGCGTAGATATAACAACGCTGACGAATATGTAAACATGGGGTGTATATGTACAGAGTGGGGCGGAATTCGACAGACTAGCTTTGTGAGGAGAAACTTGTGGTAAATATATGGGAAACATTCTATCTAAGTTGATATTCAAGGGAAATACAAGCCGTTTAAAATCGAGTTTTAAAACTGCNAATATATGGGAAACATTCTATCTAAGTTGATATTCAAGGGAAATACAAGCCGTTTAAAATCGAGTTTTAAAACTGCATTTTTGTAAAATATATGAAACAAAGCGAAATTAAATTGCAATTCTCTGGTTATTATTTCATGTTATCGGGATGTTCAAGCTAAGAGAAAACTCTCACTAATATCTCCCATCGTAATGTAAACAACAAGAGTAGCCACGATATTATCGCAGACAACTGCTTTACCGTCAGAATTTGTGAATGTTTGATGCTGTTTTATTAATCAGTATGGACAACTTAACAAACATGGCCCTCNGCTTTACCGTCAGAATTTGTGAATGTTTGATGCTGTTTTATTAATCAGTATGGACAACTTAACAAACATGGCCCTCTCGTTGCAACTGCTCAGGATACCACTATTTACGTTTCAAACGCACAGAAAACTTCACAAATGACAGTCGATATTTTGTTGTTCATTCATAAATTTGGTTAGTGAAACATAAAAGCTGTCGTCAATATCAGCAAATTCGCTGTGAGGAGCCATTTGTTTACGATATTTATTCTTCTATAAAACAGTGTTTTAAACTATAGCGAAAATGGTGGTGTGTCTTTTCCTAACAGTTTGCTGTATTAAAACCCTACAGTCACCGCTTACAATTCTGCAGAAACAAAACACATGCAAATGTTGTTTATGATATTTGCCATCGGCGTCGCAGTTCTTCCATATAGCCGGATCTGACCTTGAGGCGTTTAATATTGTTCACTAGGAAGGCCCTGTACACATTTGCAACTTGTGTGATGTCGTATTTAATAGTCGTGCAAGAACACTTGCTTACGGCCAATCGGTAGAAATGTTTCATTGGATGATTATAATAATAATAATAATAATAATCATGCGATTTTAATGTTTGGATTATTGTCATTTGTAGTCAAAGTACAGTAACTCTTTTTCCGGTCATATTCTGCTATATTTTCTACAATTTATAGTCCTATAAACAATAAAAATATTGATTCATTAAAATAATTTTCCAGTTTTAATAAAAATCTATTTCGCTCTATCCTTCATTTCCATAGTCGACATTTTGGAGAAAACCGACTATTACAAGGACATTTCGCACTCCAGGAGCATATAAAATGCGAGAGCTACATGATGTGAGCCGGAGGAATTTAGTGGAAGAGGGTGGAGGGGAAGGAACTGATAGCGTCTATGGCATTGGTGCCCTTGATCGTGACATCCTCAGTCAGCTGATCAGCGCAAGTAGACGTTATCTGTGATAAGTGCTCTTGAGAGTGATTCCTCTCCTAGCATGGCTGCCGAGGACTACTTGTATCAGTCAGAGTGATTGAGTGAAGAGATTCAGGCGGCTATTAACAGCGAGGTCTTGAGAGTCGATGAGGGTGATTGAGGTATGGAGAAGCGCCGGAATGAAAATGTGGAGGAAATGGGAAGTCCCCGAGAAAACCCGCCGACCAGCGGCACGTCCGACACAATTGCCACATGCGAAAATCCGGGAGCGACCTGGCCGGGGATTGAACCCAGTTCGCCTTGGCGGGAGGCGAGCAGGCTAACCGCTCAGCCACCGCGGCCCCATCATTCAGAGGTAGCGCGTACTCACTGTGTTTCATTGTTGGCAACAACGACAATGTACCAACATTTAGCACCGACCGATAAACATCAAAGTGCTATAAGCGTTCACTTCGATACTGTGGTGTAGCTAGCGAGTGTTCTAGTGCAAGCACGAGTGCAGGCGGTGAGATGGGTGCTAGGGCCAAGCAGCGCGCGGCAGCAGTAGAACGTGTACTGCCGGCGCAGGGCGGCCTGCACTAGGGCGAGGCGACCGAGATGAATGCACGGCTGGAGTCTGACACTGGGTACCTGCCCTACGCTCTGCCTTTGTCGCGCCTTCACCTGTCTTCTTTACTGTCGCCATGGGACCATGGTTACATTAGTGTCGTCCACAAGCACGCTTGTGACAGCTGACAGTGTGTACTGTTGTTCAGAGAGGGTGTGTTGCTAGAGGATAGTGGNTCGTCCACAAGCACGCTTGTGACAGCTGACAGTGTGTACTGTTGTTCAGAGAGGGTGTGTTGCTAGAGGATAGTGTTGTAAGGAGTGTGATACTTGTTTGAGGATAGTGTGAGGTGCAGTGTAGTTACAAGCAGTGCGTGTGTGTGTGTGTTGCAGGTACAGTCATGAACAGCTCAGCCCTGATGTGCGCCACCCTGCTGCTAGCCTGCGTACTCGNGTGTAAGGAGTGTGGTACTTGTTTGAGGAGAGAGTGAGGTGCAGTGTAGTTACAAGCAGTGCGTGTGTGTGTGTTGCAGGTACAGTCATGAACAGCTCAGCCCTGATGTGCGCCACCATGCTGCTAGCCTGCGTACTCGCAGCCCGTGGCCTGCCGCTCTCAGGGTATGTCTGACCCTCACTCACCACTCTGCACTAAGAGCAGCTTCACACCTCCTGCCACTCTCTACACACCTGCTATCACGTCTCCCCGCCCTCACAGTGGTGTGCTTACAATCAAGACGTCCTGGTTCCCAGTCTCGGTATAGCCGTGTGGTTTTAGCATGTATGTGTTCAATGTACAGCAGTGGGGCGACTGAGAGATGTACTATATGCTCTATATGCACCCAGGAGGTCACTGTGTGTGGCAGATAGTCTGTTGTAAGCACACCACAAAACACAACTTCAACCTGTACATGCAGATAGGACTGTGAAAAGCGTCATCGCCACTGCATTCATCTCTTTGTTATCGACAGTCACCGTTATCAACTGCAACAAATAACAGCCTTTTTTTGTTATAAACAAAGAAATGGGTGCCAAACTAATATCCTGTTTAATCAAGCCTAAATAATTTTCATTAATTAAAATTTAAAGTATTTAATTATAATGAAAGTTATTAAACGTGAATTTTATTCAGAGCTATAAACTTCAAGCCAACTCCTCCTTGTGTTCTACTAGTTAATGTAAGGTCACGACAGAACCCATGATTACGTAATAAAATGCTCATTGAATGCAACATTTTTTCTAATATTGCCAATGTGTTACCTTTCTTTAAAGAGATTAGAATGTCTTCTTCGCTGCTGCCTGGTAGGTATAGTTAGTGTAGGTTCGTGGGTAGCTTGCAACTATGCTAAATCTTTCTCAAACTACGAAATGTGCATTACTTCCATGGCATTTGAACCCAGAAAACCTCTCACTCTACCATAAGCTGGTATTCCACCCAAGTCGGACTGATATAGTAAATATCTCTTTGTAAATCTTTGTGGCTTTGAAAACTTTGTTGCTGTGTTAAACATCCTTAAGGTTTTCACCTGCGGCATACACCATCAAATGTTTTCAGTAAGGTGCTCTTTTGTATTATTTTAATTCGATGACTCGTACAAGTAAGTCTCCATCGGATCGTTTGTGTCCATAGAGCTGATTTAATTGCCCACTACAATCACTGTTTTACTATTTGTGGTTTACACAAGTAAAGAGGCAAAGCATGAGCACAAATCAAATAATTTAAGCTGCGAAATATCAAAACTGCCTTGAGGCTGTAAACGATCACATAGAGCAGTTATCACATTTTAAATTGAAAGTATCAGGAAATGTTTGTATACATTACATTTGTTAAACTGTTCTGAGTGTATAAGTGATTACATTTATAGTAGCTATATGTTGCTCGAGGTTAATTTATCAGTGTTGAAATCAACCTTTCAGAAAATCGATTGTCTTAACTGCAAACATATGATATAGTAAATACCTACATGCTTATGGTAAAGTTGGCAGACTTGCAGGAAAATTGGTTCACTCTTACAACGCCGTATTAAATGTGTGTCGTTAAAATTCATAAATTCTCAAATTTATTTCGTTTTAGTTTCTGTTTTTTACACACACGAAAAAAAGAATAGGCACGTTAATAAAGAGCGCGTGAATAAAGGATGCATAGACTGCAGTGTTAACTTCACGTGTGTCTATGGGAGGATTCCATCCTAAGCAAGGTATTCAAAAGTGATGATTGTTTGTGCTTCTCTGAACACAGATCACGGCCCACAATGCAACGGGCAGTTTACGTAGCACATTGCCCTCATTTTTTACTCCCCACGTCTCACATTCACTGATGGCACAATCAGCTCACGATCCTGGATAATAGTAAATACGTTCGAGCTAAAATATAGCATTGTAACTGAATAGATTAAAATGGAAATGCGTTATGAAATACGCATTTTGAATAATGGTCTGATTCTTCAAGAAAGTTGTATGTTGTTCACGGTAAAATGAGCACTTTTTAAGGTCATGCTTTAAACTTCTTTTCTGCTTTTTTGTGTCATTTCACCTATTGTTAATATAAAACTTGCCATGTGACTAATAAATACAGAGTTACATTTTAAAGCTCTCAAGAGTTACCGTTTACAATAAAACGTATTTTTATTTTGTTATTACGCCTGCTGGGAGGAACCTAGCAAGTGGTCAGTTTACCGTGAATAGCTTATAGTTTTATTTTTGCCATTTTATTAATTTAATTTATGTATTCCTTTCAATTGTTCCAATTCAGTTCATTCGTTTAAATCGTATTTAATTATGAAAATAATACGTTCATAGACTAAAATTTATTTTTAATGGCATTTGAGTCAGAAAACCTACAACGTACATGTGCTATTATTACGTAAAAAGGCGTCGAAGTCCAATAAACCGGGCAACATATTTTCAGGGGCCAGCTGAGAATGTTTCGCCAGTGAGGTGTGTAGGCGTGATGTGAAGTACAGTATGTGTGAGCACACTGTGTGTCAGTGTTGGTAGCAGTGGCAGCGCAAGCAGGGAGACGTAAAGACAGATTCTCTTTGAAGTTAACATACGGCTTTGCACTATGTTCAAGTATAGATTGTGTAGCAGTGTGTTCGCACGGAGTTAAGAACAACGTAATGTTTTTGTTTTCATACTAGAGGCTGGGTCAACTGCACCATTACGCTATGGTAACGTAGCGTAAGCCAATAAAATTTAAGATGTGATTTTTTTCTTGTTTTTTTAGTTCTCTTTTTATTTTTACATCCGCCAAATTTCGTGTGTATTGTAGCCTACAGTGTGATTGTAGCCTACAGTGTGATTGTAGCCTACAATGTGAAATGACAGACGATTGCAACGGAATATAACTTCACGTATGCGTGTTCGAATGACAAACAAATTAACGACCTGGAAAAAACTAAATAAAAATTATGAGCACAAATAGACGTAAATTTAGGCGAAATATAATATTAGTATTTCTACACCAGTGCAAATGTTTGAAAATGTACATTGTCTAGTTTCTTTATACGTATATGCAAACATATGCCTACGTGTATATACACGGGCGTTTTCCGGATCCCAGATACAGAATATTTGGTAAAACTGTATTACAGTTTATTTTATTTTTATTTATTATTAATTAAAGGTTTCCGGAGTCAATGCTCATATGTGGAAGCTGTACATACAAATTCATTCAGTATGACAATAATAGAAAATGAAAACAAAGATGTGTCATTTCTAACCCCAATGTGAACACAGTTTCGATTTTATAAGTTTTTTTTAAATGGTATAGTTAAGACATAGTTTCCATTAGGAGCGACATGCTCGGTGACAGCAGTGACAAGGGACAGGGGGGGAGCGAGGGGTCATGCACTAGTGTCGAGTCCCAGTTGACACGGGAGCCGCTCTCTTACACTACTCCTCGCTCTAGCAGCGCCTACGCTGCTACACCGCCCTCCTCTTGCCATCTCGCCCGGGACTACTGCGTGTAGCTGACGTGGCGGACATTGCCAGTGGCTCACTGCACTGCACCAGGGTCTCACTCCACGCCAGCCTTTAGCTATGGCAGGCAGCCCGTCGTTACGACAGTTGTGCCCACGTACTCACAAGCTACCATCACACATTCACATTTATATAGCATTTTCATTTCAAAAGTACGTATATTGTGTGTCAAGTTGTCAACTTATCGCAAAACGGAAATAATTATTGCTGACATAATTCTTATTGCTTTTAATGTTCCATGACTTATCAACGTGCTAGTGCAATGAATTATAATTGGGAGGTTCCGAATTAAGGAACAGCAGTCGTATTTCCCGCCTTGCCGTGCATGATCGTACAAGACTGTGTACGCACTAACTCTACACTGGCCTACTATGTGCTCAGGTAACGTCAGCTACCACGGAGTTATACCAACGGAACTCTTTGGCAAAACTACAGTCTTGCCTGCACACTGTCACTGTTCATGTGTAAGTAGAGTGAGCATGGAGCAGCGCCGGACTGCAGATCCCCGAGAAGGCCCATTAGGATTGGACTCCTTTCCTCCCGTGGTCCAGCTCCTCAGTCTGGAATCTTGTCATACCATTACTCTTTATTACATTGAGGCTAAGTCTTCATTGTGTAGTCGGAACTATGTGAGTACAGCACAGTGTGTGCAGCTAATACTAGCGTGTGTGTGCGACTGTGTTGTGTGTTGCAGAGCTGGAGGGGGCTTCAGATCCGACCTGGAGGTGGGTCCAGACCCAGAGTACGTCATGGAGCTCATAGAGAGGCTGGGCCAGTCTATCATCCGAGCCAACGACCTGGAGAAGTGAGTACATACCACCCCCCACCCCAGTATGACATCCACACTCGCTGCGCCTTGCTCTCGTGCAGTCCCAGCAGGCGGAGGTAGCTGTTACAACCATGCACTACACATGACGTAGACTTCACCAACTTGTCCATCACCAGTGCAACTGTCTAAGTCACGTCGTCAACAGTGATCAGCGTGTTTCTTTACCTTCTAATTGCCGACAGACCCACTCCTTTTATATGAATTAAAGTCATATCAAAATAAATATACTGCAGTTGCATTAAAACTAGTCTAGAGGAAGTGTGCAAGCACCTCTAAGCACTTATATAAACAATGTTGTATCATCAAAACTTGTTTTGACAGTGCTACTGGCAGAAATACGGGTCCAGTTTTGGAACGGGGAGAATGGCTACCACGCAACTTGTATCAGCACATTGCCCCATTTTCTCTCTGCGACTCCGACCCCGCTTCCCCCACTTCATACTCTATGGAATTGTTATTTTCGCAATTCCATCACGAGCGTCTGTAGGCCATCGTCGCCGAGGATAGGACGCGTCCACTTGTGAGGAAGAGCCACTTGTGAGGACGAGCCACTTGTGAGGATGCGTCCACTTGTGAGGACGAGCCACTTGTGAGGACGAGCCACTTCTTCAACCACTATCCTGCGCCAGTTCTAACTACACTAACTCCTAGGTTAGTTTGGGGCTACTGTCAGGTTGGACTACTGTCAGGTTGGACTACTGTCAGGTTGGACTACTGTCAGGTTGGACTACTGTCGGGTTGGACTACTGTCAGGTTGGGCTACTGTCAGGTTGGACTACTGTCAGGTTGGACTACTGTCCGGTTGGCAACTGCAGGTCGAACACGCACACGTGCAGTAGAGACGGCTGCTCGCGCACGCATGCGGAGAACTACGTCCGTCCTATGCACGCAAACTCTCGTAGAAAGAGCCGGGTAAATACTTCTATGTTATTTGTGTGAATTATCGTGGCAAGCTTCCGTCCGACATAATTACTGCACGTTTCTTTGTAGCTATTATCAAATGTATATATAAATGTGCAATGAATACGTAGAGAAGAAAGTTCGTCCGAGCCAACAAAACACTTTTGTAATTGATCCAACCAAGTGTTTCGTTGTCTGAGATTTATATTTTGCTATAAAACACAGATCAAGGCAAAGAAACGGCCCAGTATGTAACTGGGAAGCTTCTTCGTCGCAATGTTGACAATCAGGGAGCCGCTGCGGACTTTCCAGGGTGATGCGCCCCCGTGGAGGTTTCTATACAATAACCTGTCGCGCCATGCTTGCTGCCGCACAAGTAAAGGCGAGTGTATTTTTTTTTGTGATTTAACTTTTATAACTGTGGTTCACGAACAATCTTCACTCACGACGTCTGCTATATCCGTTTGTGCACAGAGCCTAATTGTTTTGTCGTTATAACTGGATCTTTTTGTGTTCAATAAACACTAATGTTTCCCGTAATTTTCACGTAATATTATTATAGCATCAGTAAATATTTTTACGGTGTTTTATTTATTATTTATTCTTGCTTAATGGTCTTATCGCTTTTTCTCAAAACAAAATAAGCAAAATGACAAGTATCATCAGCACCGCACTCTACCGCCCTCTCTCTGATTAGCTGACATTTCGACCTTGTAGGAAACCTTACACCGAAAAATTGTACTCTACCAATTACGAAAATGTCCATGAAAACGGCCAGCAGTGGCTAAATCTTCCATAAAACAATCCATAAAAGCGGTCATGTAAGGTTTTATGCAAATTTCGAAGGAAAATCCCACCGAGGCAGACGAGCTTTTCTCGCGACACGAAGTTTGCGGCTGCCACAGTCAGCTGCAGAAGACGAGTGTTGGAAATGTCCCAGTTATTTGTGATTGTGGAAGATGAACAACTGATAGAAATTGCACCAAAAATCCCGTAATTTCTTGCCGTGTTTTAATAAATGCCGTTTGGTCAGTGTTGTGAATCAACTATCCTCATGTAATGTTCTAAACATGGGGTGCACTTGAGCATTTCCCTCGTGCACTAACTGTTGCAATGCAATGTCTTGCTCTTCAGTTTCTGCCTGCCATGGACTGCACACGCCTCACACTCCGGAAGAGACGGATAACAATGTGTTAGCCATGTACGTCACACATACTGTGCTGTCGGCCGCGTGCGTCACAAGACACACGTGTAGAGAGCTGACATTCCTCTCCACAGGTTACTTCACACACAGTCGCGCCACACTTACTGTAGTTAGTCAGTCTGACTTATAAATACAACGTATATGTTCTCACTGCGTAAATGTTAACAATTCGCATATACACGATGTTGGAAAAACACCGACAACGTGCACTGCGCGATACATAACGAAGAACCTAGTATTTGGCGACACGAAATGCGGACTTTGGCCGCTGTGGGGTGTCAAAGTATTGCAGTGCTTTAGACATACGACGTGTGGTTAACTAAGTATTTAACCAGTAAGATATCATCAGATCGGAAGTACAGTACTTACTTTCAACTGCCCGCATTCCCGTACTCTCCTCACAATGGTCGCGGACGTAGAATGGTGTGCGTGAAGTAATTTATGTTGCGGAACCTTTCCTCATACAAATGTTGGGCGGCTGGGTCATTGCAATAATTTTTTTGTGTATGCAGACAACATTTCAATCAGTTCCGTAATTTGTACTGACACGTGTTGTCTTCCTGCCGTCAGCAATACGACTGGAACACAGCGCAGAAGGTCGTGGACCCGGGACTAACAAGTGTTATCGCTTATGCACAGAAACGCAATAAGTAGGGACAACCTATTTTCGCGGAAAGAGTTCCTGCCTAGTTGCATTTTGAATTATTATAGCTCAGGCCCACTCCCACTATTTAATTGTTTTAAACGTTAATTTAAAAGGTAAACGTCTTAAGACGCCGTTGCAGGGGCACTGTGCAACCCGCAATTACCCCATATACTACATATAAGCGTAATTCTGTTATGGTCGTCGTTCATATTCAGAAATTATATTTTACTTTATTAGAAGCGCAGTCGCCTTAGTTTGAAATACGTTCTACGAAATCAGCCATGAGTAATCGTTCCATCACAAACACAAATAAGGGCAGTTATAAATATTATGATAAAATTATTCCTCATGCCTGATTTCTGAGAACGCATTTCACTCAAGACGGACTGCATCTTTAATATAACGCAAAGGTAAGTTCTAACTTTACATCTGGAACGTTCCGTGCACAACTAGATCAAGTCTTTTTAGTTATGTCAATGAGAAATATGAGCTTTAAGTGAAAAAATTTATTACTTTTAGCAGGGTACATTTTGTTTACAGCCTCAGTATCATTGCATATTGGAAATGAAGTATTGACTATATATTTTAATGTATGTGAAAATTACGACCATAATGTATTGACAAGTACTTGCCCTACTTGTGCTCTGGACCCTCTCTTGGCTGCCTGGCCGCTAATTACAGACGTTCGGTAGAGGTCAGATACAAAGCCAGCGACGAGAGAAGTGCACGCGACTTGAGAGTGGACGCAGTGTAGAGGAGGAGGCCAGAGCTGTGGTCACTGTACTGGTGGGGTGTGGGTGGCAGGAAGCGCATCCTCATTGCGTGCCCTCTGTCCCCGGACACCGCCCCCGGTCCCTTCTGCGAGCCTCGTGCCGCCTCACGCCTCTGTCGGGCCAGGCGCAGTCCCTGCAGCCTACACCTTGCAGATCTGAGAACACGACACACGGCTGTCTCTCTCTGTAGTGGCCGACCGCTTGGCCGCAGAGGGCCCGTGAGTCCAGCGCGTCACATTGCAGATATCGCGGCAAAGCTTCTCTAGATCTCTTACATGGCGTTCACCGTGAACTCAGCACTTCACAAAACACTGCTCGACATCTACTTGTATTCACTTCGTGTATTCTTCCACCTTGTGTACAACTAACATTGCCATGGGCCTCATAACTTTATTCATATGTCGGCCAAACGAAAATAAGGAAATGTGACAATTCTTATGCTTATGTGTATCAAAAACATAAAAATCAAAATTAATAATTTTGCTATTCAAAAATTGTTACCTAACACCTTTAATTAATCATTACTTACTTAACCACTTTCCCTCTTTCGTTTGCAACTTTAGTTGGCGCATGCCAATCAACGTACCTGTTAAAGTATATGCAGGTGTGAGCAGTGACATTTTTCAAAGGTTGATTTCAAAAGTGTTCAATTGACCGTCAGCATACTTTAAAGCCTTATCAGAAGTGAAATGTTAAATTTGTGACACTGAAAATATTTCGGGTAGTTTCTGTTCGTTTTATGCACATCAGACCAAGACTTAGCATATTAGTAATATATTATATGTCCTAACAATTTCACAGTTGACACATGAATGAAGTCATTGTGTCAATGTCAAGCACATACTAGAGATGAGGTATCTATAAGTAATCCAACGTACTGTCTCCACTGACGAAAATAAGCCAAAAAACAAAAACAAAAAATATATATAATTAGACATCTGCCACATAGGCAGCGTTAGAATAATGTGCATTCATTTCTCGAAAATGGCGGTGTGTAAGGCGAAAAACTACGAGACCTTTTTGTTTATCGCGTACGGTAGATTACTAATCCTCAGTAAGTACCGGATAGATAACATTTTTAAGTGCACGGGCGGTGTTCCAAACCCTCATTCTTTATGGGAAAGTTCTCAATTGAGTGTGGTTTGTACTTCGTCGTTCAGTAATTCATTACTGAGAAACTCAAATATTCGCTCTGGCTGTGTTGCTAGCAATAAGCGTCTGCTTCTTCTACACGTTCAAAGGCGGTTACATCCTTCCGGAATAGGCTTAGGCTATACATAGGTCCCGTATGTATTTTCAATATGTTTTATGAGTAATCACTTGCCGAAGTTTGTCGACAGAGTTCACTTCCACCGTGTGTACTCTCTTTACAAACCCTAGCAATATGTGATGGGAATTCCGAGACGACCTGTACACATAGTTACGAATTATTGTCGTGACGATAAATAGACTAAAATGTAAGTAACACTTTTCTCGTCAGGTGATTATTAAAGGAGCTGTGTGCCCCTGAAAAATCCTCATTTATATCTTCTTACTATATACTGTGGTTTGCCTACCTGGTAGGGGCCGCGGTGGCTGAGCGGTTAGTCTGCTCGCCTCCCACCAAGGCGAACCTGGTTAAATCCCCGGTCGGGTCACTCCCGGATGTGGGAATCGTGCCGGACGATCCGCTTGTCAGCGGGTTTTCTCGGGGATCTCCCGTTTCCCCACCCCTTCATTCCGGCACTGCTTCATACTCATCTCAATCACCCTCGTCGGCTCTCAAGACCTCGTTGTTTAGAGCCACCCAAATCTCCTCACTCTTCCTGGTATGCAACACATCTTCTGTTTTATGTTCAACGTGAATTATCTCACAAACGGTTCACCTGAGAGTGTTCCGACAAGCGACCTTTTTTTTTTTTCTTAATTTAGACGAACTGATTTACATGTTGTCTTTAAAAACTTCCTGGAACGTAGGGTTACAAAGTTTGCAAACATGGGATTCCAACAGCCATTTCCGAAAGGAAGGGAGATGATATCACTGACCGCATTTTTAGAAGTGTAAGATTTCGTTTATACTGTTACAAGACGCCTGAGAGGTGTATCCGAGTTCGTGATGGATGGAGGTCTTTATAAAAATAGAAAGAATTAAATTTCTTCACACAGCTATTATTTTCAGCATTGATCTGTGTATCTCCACTATTACTATTTTTATTTCTCAATGAGCGCAGAATTCAATGTCTATCTCAACCCTAATCAAAGACCTTCTCAATGTCTGTTTGGTTATAGCCAATTAATTCACACTCATCATTAACAATGTTTAGTCTGCTTTCTGTTGCCATCATTTGTAATGTATTTCACTCACGTATCCAGTCCAATAGTCCAGCCTGCCAGTCGCACTCCTCACGGCACCGGTACTCGCGGTCACGGATTTTACTCCCACTGTTCTCTTCTCTCGCCGCTCGTTTCTCTTCTCGCTCGTCGTCTATCGCTAAAACTCCAGACGAGCATCCACTCTCCCGGCTCAGAGGCCCGTCGCACTTATATATCAGCCGCCCTGGCCGTCTGGAAGGTTCAACGCACCCCGAGTCACGCTGAGAGAAAAGAGGTCAGTAAACTAGAGAATTATTCGGATAAACGCAGAAATTCTATTCGCCGGAGGCCAGGAGCGCGCGAGCTGCCAAATGATTATCGCGGCGTAACGCCTTCATAACTCAAAACCCTGGTAATATTATCGCTCGCCTGTCAATCAAACATTCCTTTGTGACTTGCCGCCCGATATCATATCACAACTCTGTTCTTTTCTTCCGCTCGTTTGCGCGGGACGGGCCAAGGTCAACGCAGACCATTAACCGATAGCTCCCTTAATAATAACTTTAAAGGATAAGTTGTACATACATTTTCGTCTTATATTTTCGTAGGAAATTGCCTGCCGAAGTTTGTTTCCGTATTTTAGAAACACGTGGTATATGAATATGTATTTATTTATATAAAAGATTTGTTTAGCAGTTGAATAGTTAACACTTTTAGTGCGGTAGAGATTTACTGACAATGAAGACAAGCTATAAGTGAGTCGTCTATATTCCCGACAGCATGAGTAACATTTCTTTTTGTCTGTATTCCCATTTACAACTGCATTATAGGTTCTCACATCACCGGGCACACTTACTATACTGTACAGAGTTCATTACTGGCCGGCTACCTGCCTATATAATGCCGAGTTGAAGGTGTTTCTTTCCTACGTAGTATAATAGACTGATGAAATAATGTTTCTTCGCCCGTGCCTTCAAATAATGCGGATATTACGGCAAATGCCATACAACTCAGTTAACTTGAGGTGAGGAAACATTGCGCCAGCAGGAGTCAGAGTGTTAGTGTGTTGAGTTGGCAGTACTGCAGGAGTGTGGACTATAGTCAAGTCACGGTTACCTCCAACGCTCTGCTTAAGTTCTGCTTCCAGAATATCCCTCCACCTCATGCAAACAAAGCTTAACCAAGTCTAGACAATCACACCAAAGGGACAGCGCACCACATTCGTGTGCACTCAGTGTAATAATATTTTGCATGAGAACTACCTCTTACTAGACATTACCAACACACCTATTTTCTTCCTGTTTTTATTGTTATTGAAGTAATAAAATATTATTATTAGAATTTATAGATAAAATATATGTAAAAGTTTGATTTGATAAAAAAAAGAGGTATATTTATGTTAAAACGGGTATAAAACGCTTGTGATACATGGCATATCTAGGGAACAAGAAAACACGTTATACACGGGGTGATTTTTCGAAGCTTTTATTGGAAACCGCGAATAGACTATAAACCCGTATCCTTCCACAGGGCGAGTCCCGGTCTAGACAGCGGCCTCGGCTCTGTGAAGACTGACAGAGCCTAGCTTGTCCAGCTCTAGGATAAGGACTTACTTCTCTGTCCTTGGAGACTAAACTCGCAGGATGTGCTGCTATTGCGTCAACAGTATTTATGCTCATGTTACATTAACACTAAAACACTCCAATTGATATTTTCGTATAAAAAAATACTTTTAGAAATGAGAATAGCGGACTGCATATCATGTTACACGCGAGAATTTACTTCACGTGGTGGTCAGCTAACTCACCGGCAGCTCGCCAATTATGAAGCCTGAGTATGTTAAGCATGTCCGGTATACTGCCAACATGACACATCGAGGTCGTGACAGCCGCTGAGGGTGGAGTGAGGTGGGTATGGAGCAGCACCGGGATCCAAGGGCGAGGGAAACCCGCCGACCAGCGGCATCGTCCGGCACGATTCCCACTCGCGAGAATCCAGGAGCTACACCGCCGGGATTCGAACCTGGTTCGCCTAGGTGGGAGGCGAATAGTCTAGCCACTACACCACCGCGGCCCCTGACCGTGCCATATAGAACACCTACTTTCATTGATATACTCTAGGTAGAGGTTTGTGATCGTAAAACGAGCTCCAACGGCGGCGGTTGTGGCTCGAGTCGTGTTGGCAGCTGTGGGGCGGGCAACAGTCCACGACTGAAATAACCGGCCGGCGCGGTGCTCTGGAAATACGGCGACGTATCGACCGACGCTCGCCTCTCCAGGTCGCCGCCGTCAGCCGACTGCTCGTGGGGACTCCACCCCACGCCGCGACCACTTCACTCACAGTCAGTCAGTCTCAGCCGGGCTGACTTCGCACCAGCCTGGCGAACTGTCAACCACCTACCCCATTCTGTTTCTAATGAAGGCGCAAAGAGTCCCTGCACTTTACTATCTTATTTATAAATATATCTACTACAGTCTGTCCGCTCTAACTTCGCACTTTTTGAAACAAACCTTTGAGAAATCACCCCATGTATGTCGTGCTTGGTTGTTACCTAAATATGTCATGTATCACAACCGTTTTATACGTTTTTTTTAGCATATAATAATTTTATTTATGGTTAAATTGATATTTCACTTATATTTTGTTTATAAATGTTAATATTTCATTTAAAATTGGTATGAATAAAAACAGAAGTTTTGTACATGGGGCGGGTGAATAGCATGAGAGTAGAACTTTAGCAGGAGCTTCATACAAGTTGGGAGTAACCAGGAATGGACCAGGACGTTAAGTATCTACGTCGAGGCTACAGACCCTACCATTTTTTTTACAGTAAACATTATTTTAAAATACTTTGTCGTGCTTTCCACGGATCAATTTCTTTATTTTACTGGTTTACGTTTTAATAAAACTTTATGCGCATTAAGCAAAAACTTATATTCATTTTGATTCTTATTGCAAGGTTACGACTTGTGAATAGCAGAATAGCAGGGGTAGCTACTGTCAAAGGAAAAGCATGGCTACCAGCACATGTGTTTNTCCCAGCTTAATTTGGTATGTATGTACCAGCATCTTTTACACTTTCTATACTGCTCACAACAAGTTTAGCATATATCAGACTCCAGGATGTTATATCGAATAAAAGTATTTTAAATTCTATGTCGTATTCCTAATAGCACATAAAGTGGGGGGGGGGAGATACAATACTCGTTTACATCATCCCAGTAGGCAACAAACAAAAGTCATAAACTGAAAAACTTCTTAAACAAAGGAATCTCAACAGTTTCAATAACAACAAAACTGGTCTTCTCAGATGCATTGACGAACTTCAATAATGTGTAGAACCTCCACGGTTCCTGAGGCACGCTTGCATCCGACGAGGCATGCCAAAAACAAAATAATTAAGCATTTCCTGAGGCAAATTGTTCCATTGCACAATTGCTGCTGTTTTTAAGACCGGGGGGTGAGCCTGCAGTGTTTGTGTACATGCAATACGCATGTCGCTGGAGGGGAAGACGCCAATGTTTACATGATTCACACAACGTAGGAACGATCCACTCCCACTAGAAACATAAATATTACGTATTTGTTGGCGAGCATGCTAAACTGTTTTGTGAGCAGTATAATTGGTGCTTGCTAAGTGCACAGAGTCTCAGTTCCTCCACCACAATGTTCATGTATCACCTGTTCCCTCTGGTCGACCTACATGAGCGCAGTGGCCAAGTCACAATGTCGCTGTATCTCTGCCGGAAGAAGCTCTGCAAATAAGTTCGTAAATACAGTGTTTTACTTCAGCATTTCCATTGTTTTCCGTGCACTGCGAACTTGCATAGATGAACTACGCTGTTTTAGAACGTTTATGCACTTTGTCATAATGTTTTGTTCAAATATGTTGTAATAGCCTATGCTTGAGCTGAATTCATAATTACTTGCATGTGCAGTCGAGCTGTTGCCGATGAGTTGTCTGTACGTGTTAACAATTACACGCTGGACGTGAATCAAAGCTGTGTTTAAGGTTTGGCTCCCTGCCTCGGCTGGAGCTGCAGCAGGACCAACTAGACTGATCCAGAACCCCCTCGTTTTCTCTACTTACTACTCCGTTGGAGTGCAAGCTGGCCGTCAGAATAATGTGGCTATTTGAACACAGGGCTTGTTTCCGACATGCCGCGGTTAACAAAATGATTACTTGTGTTCGCATAACGACTCTGTTACAGATGATTTCAACAGCAAAATGAATAGTTGGCAAAAATTACACTGTTGTTCATTTGAACGCCCGTTAAGTGAGCACTTTTAAAATCATGAAATGAAAAACTTCCCTTCTCGTAGTTTTATGTATTGTAAAGAAAAAACTGATTGGAATATTTACAGCACAGTTGGCAGTGAATTGCAATACGTAGCATCACATCTTAATGTCTTGTTTCAGAAGTTACAGTTAAAATGGTGTTCACCAAAACAGGTTTTTTTTTTTTTAACCCGTTCGGTCACAAATTGATTTCTGGGCTCACGCGTTGCAATGACGTCATTTTCTGAAATGCGCTTGTGTTCAGCATTTTGCTTGTAACCAGTGTATAACGTGCTGCGTACTCCATGATATCGGCATTGACCATTCGTGTCAAAATGGTGTAGAAAGTTCAACTAATCAAACTAGCCACTAAGGAAAGCTCTGGAAGTATTGCGTGCAGATGTCTTTCTGTGTACAGTAACGGTGATCCAGTGTTAAGTATCACGCATGTTACATGTCAACCAGCGTGGGCAGAGTGACTGGACGGGTTAAAGAATGGCATAAGAGTAGCCTATTTATGTTAGTCACCTTCCACAATGTCACTTGATGATCCACGGCTGGAGACGTGCCAGATTCACGTTAATCTTTAGTAACATGCCAGACCTCACTACATGACAACAATTTCTGATTTAATTGGCTACTGGATTCTAGAAGGCTTAATTTTCCTGTGTAGCAGCTTTACTGGAATTGGTTGTTCAACAATTAGACCTTTACTATGGGCTGAAAGCATCCTTCGGACGTGCCATACAAATTGTCGGTCAATAGCACGAGTCAAACAAGTGTACAGTGTCTTTGAATTCAGTCTGTAGCCACAACATAACGCGAATTCTGCACGTTCTTGTCCATCTGTGGCGGCCATCACACGTATGTCCGCGTTGCAATCTGCACTTGTCTGTGTGAGAATGCACAATGGACGAGAAGACAGGACCAAAGCGGGCTCTCTCAAGTGTTTGGCTGGCTATCATTAAATATGTACGTTCACTGACGTATGTATCATAAAATATGTACAACTGATGAATTTTGAAGGTGTTCATTGAGATTTGTGTCACCAGCCTCTATCCTAAATCTAAGGAGTGCTTGGAAATTCCCGTCATTATGGCTTCGCCCTGCGACCATTACATCGCTAGACTGTTTTTACCCATGGAGCTATTTGTCTTCCACAAAAAATTAGAGTATGTATAACTAATCGTAACTTTTGCCGATGATGTGCCATTTGCCTACAATGTTGTGCCATAGTTACGTTGTGATCAGTGCATGCATTGTTCCCAGTGATGTGATGGCGGACATGTGCGTGGTGTGTTGCAGCTCCAAGCGAGGTCTGGACCTGGGACTGAGCCGCGGCTTCTCCGGCTCTCAGGCCGCCAAGCACCTCATGGGACTGGCTGCCGCCAACTACGCGGGAGGCCCCGGCCGCAGGAGGAGGGACCTCGCCTAGGTCCGCCCCCCGCCACGCCCCCGCTCGTAGCCTCTCTGTACATGCGCCAATAAAGTAGCTAGGCAGTGACCTCCCACCACGACCCTGTGTTTCACTCCGCCCCTCCCCCTTCCTCATGGCCGCCCACGTAGCAGCACCACGTCAGCACTCGTCACTCTTCCTGCGCTCATCTTTCGCTTCTATCTGCTCATGTGACTCGACTAGTACAACATGCTGAACATACTGTACCATAACTTGTTGCTAAATTGTTTTCATCTTGTACAATACAAATGTCAAACACTGCAGTATTGTTTCAACTTTAAATACCTTCTCATTAATGGTGAATTTCAATAACTGTACTGGCATGCTCTCATCATGTACTGATAGAATGCTGTGTGTTGTGTTTGCACTCGGTAAAGTGATTTCCCATGTTCCAATTAATAACTGCTGCGAAAAAAAGTTTGCCTATAGTGACAACATTTTGGCACTATTTCCGGAATCGGTGCAGCTTTTTTTAGAGCAATTATTGCTGGCAAACAACCTCTTGTTTCGGATAGTCGCATGTTAGTTGCACTTTTCTCGTTTTCGGAGTGCACCCAGTACAGTAAATTGGAAAATGCCATTACTTTCTCACTGCAAATACATGCACTTCGACAGTGTGATATCTACAGAAAGCACATGAGGATTGACCTTACACTTTGTACTCAGCAAATATAGCATACTCTGATACCCTCTTCATTGCCTCCAGTCTCTGCAAATAACATTTTGACTTTTCAAGTCCTATTGTACAATCCCTTCCATTTGATTCACATAAAAAATGTAACTTATATGAAAGGTCCATAACGAAATTATATTTGCTTTGAGGTGGTCAATCTTATCATGGCATTTATTACTACCACACTGTCTTGATAAGTGCTAATACAATTTACTGCAAGTAGCAAAATGTGTTGATTATAGATACTGTTCCAGATTTGTGTGTACTTGAAATACTTATATGTTGGTTAAGCGAAACTTCCTGAGAGTTGAAATTATACGACACTACAATATGGAGGAACCGCAAATTTAGAACATGTAAAAACTAAGTGAAGTATTTGAACACTACAAGTTTCCTTTGGGTTGAAATCGAGTTTTGATTTTGCACCTTATAAAAGTAATAAAATACAGTTCTTTTCTTCGTAAAACATAGATAGCAAGTGTATATGCTTATAAGCAAAGGTGTAAAGGTTTCCCTGAAACCATAACTATATATAATGTGTTTCGCATAATTGGGAAAAAGAGTCCACATTACAGCATCCCCTATGACTGTGCAACCACCTTAAACACCAGACCACTGCACGAAGGAGACTTTCTAGTATAGCAAAAATGCTAAAAAAAAATTACTACCCAACATTGTAAGGATATGCCTATATCAAACCTTTCTGAAGTATTTACGATCTAATTTGGCTGGCGAATCTCCGGTTATTAAGAAAGACGAGAAAAGCCTTTAAATTATCATGTTGTATGAACCATTGTGTATTAAGTTTGTTCCTGGGATTGGCAAATTTGCTGGCAATGGCTGAAAACTGCACCTGTGAAATAATTCCCCAATCGTCGTAAAGACGAACGGGGCACAATAGGCGACATTGCTGCAAACAGGATTACTGTCAGTCTGGTCTGCTGGGATGTGGGCTTCTCTGCATAATGGTCTTCTGGAGGTCTGTGTATCTATGTACCTGCCATGCTTAGTGGGGCAGTAGTGTTTGCGGGTTTTGTAAGGTATATTCCCAGTGAGGCGGAAGTGTCTGGGGACTGCAGAGAGTGTGGGACTAGTTCTTTAATGAGGCCTGGTATCCGCATCCACCAAGACCTGCTGACATGCAACTCTAGATATGGGTTATTTTTAGTCTAATAATATAATAACAGGTGATAACTTCACAAGGATTGCAACATAAAGATCCTGATATAGTCTTGGAATAATGTATTCCGTAGTATGTCGCAACTGCAGTGATTGCCTACGGCTGGGGACTATAGCAAGCAAGGCTGTTTGTTGTTGTTGTTACAACTTCCAACGGATTTGTAGTGTTGTACGACAAACAGACATTGCCAATACAAACACATGTTTCCTCAAATTATACTTATTTTAATTATGTTTCACCAAAAGAATATATATCTGGCTTTTTTCCCTCTCATGCCACATTACAGCATCGAACACAAGTAGGAGGCAAATTTCATGTTCAACTTTATGGAGTTAAAGAAGAGGAATTCTTATTGTACTTAAGAATGGCTATAGCAAATCATACAGTAGGCCTCTTTTGAGCTGTACAAGAAAACATAGCTAGTACAATAGGTCTGTGCAGTTTAAATTCACATTCTTAAAACTAAATTATTATTCGAGACAGTTTCATAAGAAAATGCAGGTTAGTTAAACATCTTCCAATTTAAAAATTATTCTTAGATAAGTATTTACAGCAAAGCGATTTCTAGAGCTTATATTTGTTGGGAAGTTTATGAACTCAAGATTGAATTCAGATTGCTAAAAATACCTAAAGGCTAATAGTGAACATTTTAGATATATTATCGAAAGTGTAGTTAATCCCTCATTGTATGGACAACCTATTTTCATGGAAAGAGTTAACCTAGTTGTATTTCGAAGCACGTTAGCTAGAATCCACTTCCGCGATTGCATGGCTTTAACTGCTATGTGTCTTAAGTACCAGAGAAGCCTAGTTCCGGTTGGCCCAATAAAGAACCACAATGTCTTGTCACAGAGATACGTGGCCAATGACCATAGGAAAACTGCAAGTGTGCAAGTAGCATATTGAAGTGTAGTGCGAGTGAACGTGTTTCGCGTTAATCAGTTGTACCTACTCATTAGTCAAGAGCTTGAGCATCGACAAATATTTCCGGCACTAGCTTCACAGAAGCGAGGCATGGCCATTTTAGATACGATCATGTGCAAAAATTAAGTGTAAAGTAATTTTGTGCATTTACACTTACATGAGGATCAAAATACTGTATCAGTATTGTTCTTTAATGCATCTGAAGATATTCATCACAAATTTTTGATCACTGTGCAGTATAAATCTATGATCACCCTAAACAACAAAACTTGCAGTAGGCCTACAAATGATTCCTGTCCATTCTAAGAACAAGATTACTAAACAGTTATTGGAGTGTGGAGTCCTGTTCTTGTACCCCAGCCACCCGAAGTTCCTAGAAGGTACATGGAGATACTAGATGCCCTAAAATACAATGCCCAAGGGTATCCGAAGAATATCAATAGAACGAAGGTCGGGGGACCTGGCTGGCCAGTCCAAATTAGTGAAATCCTCTGTTTCTGGGTGGACCACCCACAAATTCAGTCCAATGTGGAGGAGTAGTATCGTTTATATACGGGGAATGTGTGCACACTGCGCCCCTTAAGAACTTGACACATTGCTGGAAGACAGCATCTCTGCGCACCTGGCATTGTAGTCACAATAAAAACACATGGTGTGAACATAAGCCCAACATTATGCCACCTTAGACAAAATTACCGCCACTTCCATAATTATTCACTTCGATGAAGTTAGCCCGCAACTGGCATGTATATAATGCTCTGTTCTTACCTTATGTGAACATTTCAGAATCGACTGTGAAGACTGAACCTGTAATCGTTTCTAAAGAGGAGATAGAGCCCAATGTTCCCTGATTCATATTCTAAGTTCTTTGCACAATGCTAATGGAATAGTTTCGGAAAGCATTTCACAGGCTTCGGGCGCACAGTCCTACTTCATTCGACTGTCGGTAAACAGCATATCTCGAATCATACAACTACTCGCAGCTTCTTAACAAGGTATATGCTGTGCTCCGGCAGCATTTCTGGAAATTAGAACCATATAACCACCTTCTAATTGAATTTCACTGCTTGGATGTCCTCTGCTGAAGGATTCACTGGCATTTCCATGCGGCTGGAACTTCCAGTAGATCATGTAATGACACTGTGAGATTTACAAAGCATTAAAATGTATATATGAGTATAGCCTACCTTCAGTCACTCGATAATTTGTCTTCGAATAACATCGTGGATGTGGGTTCTTTCAGCCTTCACCATTGAGTGTACATAAATTGCATGTGAATAACATACAATTCCCACCTCATTTTGTTTGTCTAATGCAGCACCATACACTACCTACCTGGGGTTGTGTTTACAGAGTACAATGGCAGATTAAGTATACACCACTTGTACACACGTCTAGGTGACATAATAAGATACTGTTTTAATGCTGGCATGAGCGACCAAGCACGCCTTTGTATTTCATATCACTGTTCTACTTAATTTCTGGAAATGAGTTTACTTACACCAGATGTTCTCAGGTGCTTAAGAAAGATCCTCCTTGACAAATAATGGAAATATCCCCTAAATAATTATTATTTGCGAACCCACCAACAAACAACAAGTAACCAAATAATTTTCTTATAGACTGTTCATGGTAAAGTGAGCACTTTTGAGGCCCTGGTTACTTATTATTTAGCCATTGTTCATCCTTTAACCACCTTTTCAATAATAAACACAGCGTGTATGTCCCACTGCACTAGGAAGTTAACGTCTAAGGCTAAAATAAAATATATTTATTGACAATTATTCCAAATGAGAGGGCTTTCAAAAGTGCTCACTTTACTGTGAATAGGCTATACACGCCCATGATTTGAATACACTCTCTGATAACTGGTCACAAATCAAATAAATAAAATAAACAAACTCATATCAGAACACAGTGACTGAAATGTCATTGAGCCTCAATGATGATCCAAAACAACTAGAGATTCCTGAACCCAGCTGTGGGATCACCACCTCGCGTACAAAATGTGTGCTCTAAGAAATCACGAGATAAGAAAGTAAAAAAAAATTGCACAGTGATCCCACATGGGCCGAGTCGGAGTAGCAAAGGTAAGATGATGCTAATGCTAAGTGGAGTTTCTTGGTTAAGGCATGCACATTTACCTCCCGATAGTCTGAAGAATATATTCGAAAGGGATGGAGCTGTTGTGATGGAATGAAGCTGGAGAAAGTGGGAATACCCCAAAAAATTCATTCGCGGTAGTAGTGAACGAATTTCACACTGTAACAAATCCAAGCCCAGATAGAAAATATAAAACTATTACTGAAGACTTTATGAACTCATATCACACTACTCTGAGGAAAACATAAAGTACCAAATTCGTCTTAAAGCTACCACAGAAAATTTTCATAGCAATTATTGACGAAGAATTCCTAGTAAAATAGTGATGAATCATAATAAAATGTACGTAGTCATGCTCCAGAAAGCATGTTGCCAAAAGCACAGTTTACTAGTACAACATAACAGGGGTTCGTCTTGTCTGTGTTGCAGTTCGGGAGGGTCGTGCAACAATACTTATTTACATATTAAAAAATATGCACATGGCTCCTGAGACAAAGGTCTGAGGCATGTTCGTCCGGCACAGACATCTCCAGCTAAAACATTTGACCAAGTACGAACCCCAGGCTGATGCAGTAGTGCACCTTTGGTGCCCTTCCACATCTCTGAAGCCTTCTGCATTCTTGACCATGTTCCGGCCAGGATACTTCCTCACCCCTACTGTCTGTCCAAGACCATACCAGATATGTGCTTCCACTCACTGCATCAACCTATAATTGAAATGGCTCAATCAAGATCTCCTCCAGCATACAGAATTTAAACTACTGTCACCCAGAGTTTGGTCTCAAGCGAACAGTCACCAAAGAAAACCTTCGATAGAGGTTAAATATCATCCTGTGCTCCTACTAAATTTTCCATGTAATCAGTCGGTTTTCTGCAGAAATGCCCATCACCAAGACCAAAATAAATTCTTCATACTGAAATTCTGTCTTTGGACCTCATGGCATGAGTGCTCAGTAGTTCAATGCCATGCCTAGTGCTTGGACCAAGCGGATAGCTATCTGCCTAAGCCAACATGGCAGACACCTCTTCGCCCGGCAGTTAGGGTACCTGTGTAAGATAAGGTGGTATCTGGCATGGCTCTCGTTTGCTTGATTATAGGTGTGGTGCATGTCGAAACACAACTCGAGGAACCAGAGAGTTGCCTTGCTGAAGAGATGTATAGAATTATACTTCATCCAGCATTTATGTAGTCTCATATGGGTGACCACATTCAGTTACTAGGTAATTGCACTGCCACAACACCTCATGCACATAGATTCATACTTCCCAACTTAGAGGGGTCTGTGACTTCTCGCCTAGTACACCATAAAATTCAAGTGTATTCTCTAATAAATTATATAAAGGAAGTGTTATCATTTCATTGAGATGTGATTAATTCGTAAATATACATGCTAATGTGAGCCTATGCTCTATCAAACCCGCAGATTGTTACTTGTGCAATACAACCTAAAACACCATTCACACAGCATACACCAACTGAACTTTTCATGCCGAGAACACAGTCTGTTTTTAATGTACCCACATTGTGCTTGCCACGAGACAGCAGGAGTCTACAGGCATTTCCGAGAAAAACTACAATCGCATAGGGTGACGTGTGACCAAAGCACCCAGAAAGTGAATGAATGCTACAAAAGGGATCACATTATTGCTGGTGAAATATATCTGTAACAATTTTCATTTTCTAGGTTTTCTTAGGTGTATTTTGTGTGTAACAAAGTAAATTGACACGATCACGAAAGTTCTTGGTGTATACCCATCCTTGTTTCTAGCAAGCATACACCAACCCAGTCAGTCGGGTAGGAGTGGTGTTTATCGGAGGTAGGCGGTTCTCCTTCACCATTTCTTTGTGTTACCACTTTAGCTATTATAGAAAAATATTTCTGGAATCTCTTTTCCCATCAGCCTCAATTCGTACCCCCTTCTCCCCTACTAACTACTGAAACTAGAGTTTTCACTCAATTAAATTGTATCATGGTTACTTTTGCATTTAATAGCACAGCATACTGCAGGGGCGAGAATTCCAGGTCTGTTCTACTGGTCCAGCTTGTAATCTTTATGTATCAGAGGTAAATATTTTCGAATATATACAGTCGTATTAACCGCGTCACTTTAATTTAAACGAGTCGCTTCACGACTCTGTGAAGGACAGGAGCCACTAACCTGTACACCAAATCCTGTTTGACTTACATGTTTCGACTCTTTGTTAGAACTAAAAAGTGCTTATTGGACAACCTAATAGTTATATTGGGCATTGTGAGGACCCATGCTCTCTCGTCAGTTTCGTGTACACTCGCTAAGGATGTTACAGAGGGTAAATCTGCCTATACTGGCGACTAAAATTCTGCGAAGATGAAGTCTCATGCTATGCCGAATGCCAGTGGATAACTGGCGCCCATAAGTTCTATCAGCACCATTCTGTAATATCCAACAATTCCCTACATAAAATATACATAATTAACGAGGCAGCCTGCAACATGCCAAATTTTTCTCATCTCCCAATTTCCTTTCCGAGCTCAGCGTCAATACAGTGCCACAAAAACTTTCACTCCAAGAAGAAACTATTAGGTTCTACCAAATTATATACAGAAAAAATAAATCACTGATTACAATATTGTTGCAAGTTCTGCCTACTTGGGATAAAGAGAAAGGGCAGCTTTAGTAGCTCAGTGGATCATCCTGTACCTTGATAATTGCCTCGGTATGAATCAGACAATTACTGCACATGATCAAGCAGCTAATTTTCCCACAGTTGAAAATTATGGTACTAACCACGAGCACTTCGACCTGGAGAAATGTGCTACCACAAATGTTTGATGGTCAATAAATTTGGCAAGTGGGCAAAGATGTGTACCAACTAGTGTAGTTTTCTTGGAAACTGGCTCATACAAAATCGGCCAAATCTGTGCACAGGGTATCTGGTATTCGAGTTAGGCACATAAGGTTTTAACTGACCGCTTCACTGCAAGATAATCTTACTCATTTACATCGTACTGGTGCTCGGTGGGGCCAAACTTTGCACTAACATAGTTCGATCAAATGTTTTTAGCCCTCGTATCTGTACTGCTATAACACTGCACCTAAGCCCTCTTGACTGATGTCCATTTGCAAAAACAAGTAAAATGTGGGGTCATGCCTTGCTAGTGTTAAACACGCGCAAAAACTGGCCTTGTGTTGAGAAATGCATCACTGGCTCCCTGGTCTCACTGGTACCACTTATGTGGCGACAGTAGGGCTGTGACCGGTGTGGTGATGACTGCAAAATTCTGGATGTATTCCTGAAGCCAGTTGAGTAATGTGAAGAATTTTCTCAGTTGCTTGCGCATGCGAGGTGGTGTGCACTCGTCAGTCAGCCACAGGTGCCCACTGTTGGGTTTGTTCCCCTCTGCGACGAGCGTGTGGTCCAGGAAGTCAATGCTGACCTTGCCCAGCAGATGAAACTTTGGTGTAGTGCATGTAAGGCTGTCAATTTTCCAATCGCTCCATTACTAGTTATAAGTGACTCAGATGTTCCTATTAACTCTCTGACCACACCACTACATCATCGAGTTGGGCGAGTGTGAAGTCCATCGTGGTGCTCATTGAGGAGTCATTAGAAAGCATGGTGTTTTTGTGGTAGGATGTCATTATATAATTTCATCAACGAGACTGCAAGTGTTGTGTCAACTGGCTGCTGGTCAAGATTGTACACTGTGTGCCACTCCTTGAGCTTTGTACATTTTACTATAGCACATGCATTATAGTATGCAAAAATATCATTATTTTCTTTATGAGTGTGGCCCCAGTATTATGGTATTTATTCACAATGATACATACTCCCGTCAACACAGCGAGTATACAACCAGAAAACACTAACACACAGGTTTTATAAATATGTTTCGATATAAGTAATAACAGAAACACCAAATAAGTTGAGTCCTAAAGAACCATTTCTAATATCATCTTTAGTTTAATATAATATATGTATAAGTTGTATGACACTTAAAAAATAAAAAACTGAAGTTATTTATTAAAAATATGGTACATGGTAAATCTTAAATGGCTGCTAAAAGAACTTTTGTTAACATACTATAATTTCGTACTAAATAGTATAATTTTCACAAATTTCTACTACTTTTTAACTTCCGGTGTTCATATCTATGTAATTCATTGCTATCACAATACTAACATGGAGTTGGCAGTTGTTTGCCCCTCTCCAGTCTCGCATTGTAAATTCTAGGTTTTCACTGTCACTATAACTCCTAGGGCCAATTTTATAGTTTTTAAAACTGTTGTTGTTGTTGTTACAATGTTGTCCCTAGGTTGGCCAAAAGTATTGTAGTTAGGTTTGTTTTGATGTTTATTGGATTCACTGGCACTGTCCATTGGTTACTCGTGGCTCCCTCCATTGAAAAGGCTCCATCGTACTGCACTCTAGTCGCGGTCGCGGCGCAGTTGACTCTGATTGTGTTCGAGAATGATCGTGGTACACATAAGTTTAGCCAACCTGCTATTCAACAGGGGTACCAACATGACACAGTATGTGGGTCACAAAGATTTGCCACTACTTATAATACCTCGCATTCCGGAAGCTGAGAGTGGAAATAATGCTTGCCTAGGTGCATCTTGCGTGTGATGAATGAGTGGCTCGTTGGGCTGTTGCACTTCTAACTTGAGTCGGCTATGTGCTAGAAGCAAGGTGAATGCACCTCTGTAGTGGCACTCCGACGCATGCATGAATTCGAAGGAAAGTGTAGAAGGCTAATTGGGTAAATTTAGAAGAATAATAGAGGTTATGATGGATAAATTTGTCCCAGAGAATAGATTAACGATTGGGGGGATCAACCACCATTTCATGGACAGGAGTTTTGAAAAATGAAGAGGGAATGTATAACATTGCATGCCAAGTGAAGAAATAAAGTGATTGCAAGAGCTATAGAATTAATGAAACGACGAATGAGTACAGAGATTTAAAGGAAGATCACACACGCAAAGGAATATATTTTTTGGAAACATGTTGGAAGAAGGAAAAGGCAAGGAATGGGGAAATTGTTTACGTATCTTAAGAAGGTAAGGTAAGGAGAGGAAGTGATCCCACTCTTGAAAGATAAGGATGGCAGGACAACGACAAATAACAAAGAAAAAACATATATATACTGCAAGTCCAGTATGTATCAGTATTTGAGGCAAAAAAGGATTGGAATAGAAAAGCTTATGGGGATTAGGGGTTGTTTAGTAAGTTTAAGGTTACAGAACATGAGATAGCAATGGAAATCAGGGGTTTGAAGAGCAATAAGGCAGTGGGAACATACGTGATAAGGAACACAGCCTTGACGCTGTCTGCAGCTTCTCCCAGAGCGATCGTCGACAGATGCTCACAATCTACCACAGCAGGTAGCAACCATCAGCACCAAACACCGGCGGTATGTAACTCGACTGAAGGACACATGCCAAGTCATGCTGCATGAATCAATGCAAAGACTATCTGAGAGACAAGGCATAACTACCACCCAGCATAAAAAAGTGCCTAACCATAATGTGGTAATTAACTCAATTTATTATTGTGCCATCACAAATGAATGTGGGAAGTTTTTTACACAAACACCAAAACCGTACACGTACAAAGTGCCGACCACATGGTCAATGTGATCCAAGTAATCACGTAATATTTTGCAAATTAAACTAGTGGATAGTGTAACACTCATTAAACCAACATTCCAGCATCAAATGATGTCTAATAAGTGATTGACTCCACCAGTGGGATACACAAACTAAGCCACAGTAATATTATTTGTAAAATTTAATATAAATTACAATTCATTAAAATAACCATTTAATTAATGCAAGACCACTTGTTCTTTATGCAAAATGGCTGTGTACATGCATTTTCTTTTCAGGTGATGGAAAGTTTTTATTTGAACAAATTTAATTTCTTATAAAAATTATTGTAACGTAATTTTATCACTTTTTCGTCAATGTAAAACAGTAGTTGACATAGCGCAAAATGTATTTTATTCATCAATGTTATATGCTGCATATCATTCATTTATTTTATTTCGAGGAAATTTGTGTTTTGGTGTCCGAAGGCATCTTGAGGTCGACAAGAACCAGTCTTTGGGTATTGCTGAACTGAGTACATATGAAATGCCCAGCATGTGCACAGATGCGTTCTGCCATGCTGAAGATGTCCACAAGGTAGTCGCTCGGGCAATGTGTAGACCATATCAGGTCACGCCCTGGTCCCTCGCGCTGGCATCTATTACTTAGGACCTTGTACGTGCATTTGGCTAGTGGACCTAGTAGAGTTGGTGTAAAAATAGTATATGTTGCCATACGAAGGCAATTACAAATGTTCGCTGATAAGTCATATTTGGCGGAGTGGTCATTGTTTTTCGCTTTACAGCAAACGACATAACGGTCAGTGGTTCAACACTCCATTCCGAAAATATTCATGTGCGCTGCTGCGCAACGCGAATGTGCGGATGGTACTGCGGAGAAATTTTCACTGGGGCTACCGACTTCTCTCTCATGTGGGTGTCCCATGTGCGTGGACAGCTGTTACCGCAGTGGTTGTTGTGACAAGTGCAGAGGTGCGGCATGTGTACTATCTCCCCTACAGTAGGGGGCACAGCTGACCAGAGGGGCACATGGAGGCAGCGCAGGAATGCAGTGACAAAATGAGGGCGTTCTCGTGCTTCGCTCATGCCAGTGGCTCCCCGAACAGTCACTCTCATGATTGTGTAATTTAGCCACACAGAAGGGCGCAATTGACATATTTCGGGATGGTCACAGGGTCCGACAGTTGAAGGTCATTTACAGAGGGCACCAGTTGACCAGTTAAGGAAGTCAAATTGCGTTAGCCCGAGACTCTTGAGGTGGGTCGCGGTCGAAAAGCCTGGGCAAAAGAACCCCATGCCCCATGTCTTATTGAGGTCGCACGTACATAATGACCGACATCGTCAGCTAAGTAGACGCTGGTACATATATGCACTCCCAAACTGCGGTATTGTGGCTCCATAGCATACCTTTGCCATGCACAGACATAAAACTCTTCAACACACAAAATACACACAGACTTATGTGACATAGGTAATGTAGTAGGTACTTGATGGTTATGAGAGCCCATCGCCCTTAAGCTCCACATGACCAGGAAATAAAGTACACAAAGGTTGGCTTCAGAATAGCTGTTGTATTAAAGAAATCCAAGTGAGATGATACACACAAAGTTAAGCGGGCATGTGACACGAGACCCTGCACTAGTCACAACTTCCTGCACAAAGGCATCGTGCAGATGCTGAACAAAATTAAAGTGGAGAACATGCCAGAGGGACGCGAGTCTGCTCCAGAAGGGTGGCGTACTAGGGGGTGCACGAAGTATAATAAAATGGTTCTGGTAAATTGAAGTGTATGGACGTGAAGTGATTGGCATGCAAAAGTTGCTTCACCCCAAGCTGCATGACGCGACTTGCCCTAATGCCCGCTCTTGCCAAACTGTGGAGGGGTTGGCAAAGCGATGGTTACGATGGCTGTCCACCGTCCACCAAAACACAAATTTCCTCAAAATAAATTAAACCAATTATATGCAACATATAACAATGATGAATAAATTATATTTTACACTATGTCAAGTACCGTTGACATTTACATCAGAAAAAGTGATAAAAATTATGTTACAATAATTTTTGTAAGAAATTTAATTTGTTCAAATAAAAACTTTCCATCAGCTGAAAAGAAAATGCATTTACAAAGCCCTTTTACATAATGAACAATTGATCTTGCATAATTTTGTTGTGGCTCAGTTTGGGTTTGTCTCTCCCACTGGTGGAGTAAAAACAAATGGTTTTAATTTATTATGTAAAGCACTTATTAAAGACATTGCTCGCAGCTGGAATGATTGTTTAATGAGATTTAAACAATCTACTAGTTCAGTTTGCAAAATGTTGCGTGATTACTTGGAACACACTGACCACGTGGTCGGCACTTAGCAGGTGTACAGTTTTGGTGTTTGTGTAAGAAACTTCTCATATTAATTTGTGGTGACGCAATTATAAATTGCGTTAATTATCACATTATGGTTAGGCTGTTTAATTATGCTGGGTTGTAGTTACGCCTTGCGTCTCAGTCGTTGCACTGATTCATGAGGCATGACCTGGCAAATAGACTGTGGCCAAACAATGTACGGCTGGTGTTTGGTGAAAATGGTTCGTACCTTTTCCAATTTATGGTATGCACTGGTCGACAAGGGCTCTGGGGAAGCCTTGGATCGTGTCACCTTGATTTTCATTATCCAGAGAGGCCACTTCACCTTCCTCAGGACTAGCATTGGAGGGGGAAGCATACTTTCACATTAATTTCATGTACTTGATTCCACATTTTTTTACCAGGAATATTGCCCTGACGGGTTCATTCTGATGATCTGTATAACTTGTTTTCTCCACACACTGCGAGCAATAAATATACATTATTTTTAGGAACCTAACATTTCGAGCACCTTGTTGGCATTTAGTGGCATGGGACCCCAGAAACCTGCATTTAGCTACCTTTTCCTATTAAATTATGAAATCAAAATTTGGTTACTATGTTTCAAGACATAACACAATGATATCAGGCGAGCAGTTCAGCCTTTAATAGGCCTGAAATAATCTGGTGCAGCAATTGAGTCAAGAGGTAAGCAAAATTCTCTAAATTTCTGGGATATCTGGCCATCTTAGTTCTACATAGGTATAACAAAACGTCTGAGCAGACGATTCTACGACCCTGAGAAACAGCACCAACATAATCACATTATCGTCCAAAAGCGATGACTGGCAACTAAGTCTGGTAATTCCACTCTGTTCCTCTACTTCAATTTTCCTGCCACATGCATCATTCCTCAGCCCAAGTGTGTTCCAGCCACGCAACACTTTGCATGTCATTTCACCAGTGTCTTGAGCCAACCACATAGTTGCCCATTACATTTTGATGCATTTTCCTTGTGGCATGCATACTTGTGTTAATTCTATTTTAACTGTCGGTTGTTAAGTGTAATTTGCATAGGCTAATTTTGTGTTACATAGCAGTCTAGTATGTAACTTGCATGCAACCATGTGTGTCTTGTATACAGTGAAAATAAAAGGTATATTACTGAATATCTACTATGTTGCCTGCTAATCTGTTTATGTGAAATAAGCAATGTGTCGTGCAGTGGCATAAGGGCAGCGACATGCTCTTTGGCCTAAGTGAGAATAGAGTTTAGCTAGCTAGCAGGTCTTCCAACGACGTGCTGCACGACACAACTTGCATGCTACCAGCCAGTAATAAAAAAACAGGGGATGTGGGTCAGACATGTCAAACCGAGACCCCGAGGTCTTGTGCTCTTACGACCCAGCCAAGTTACACCTGGTTGGCGACCTTAGGAATATTACGTTTTCACATTGTTCCTTCTATAACTCTCTCACAAGGTCCTTCACGATTTCAGCACGTTCTCTCCTCCAGTGAATGTTAACCGAATGAGCAAACAGGCGCCTGGACACGTATTTAAGCACCAATCTGCTTTTTCGTTCATTCAGAATTTCTCAAAGCTAATGAGAGATTTGTCAGGCAGAAACAGAAGTAATTTTAATAATCATATTGAAATATTTGCAAGTTTAAACTGACAGCCTAAACTTCAGAAACGCTATTTACATTGACTTTTTTTCCCGCCAAACTTTTGTTTGTACAAGGCGTAATTGATGGTNACAGCCTAAACTTCAGAAACGCTATTTACATTGACTTTTTTTCCCGCCAAACTTTTGTTTGTACAAGGCGTAATTGGTTGCTGCAAAATATTTCCCTTTGCTATTTTTTTATGCTTGCGAAATTTACACCACAATAAACTGTACAGTGTATAAATAATAATTGAATTGTAAATATAAATATATACTTCCATTTGATATTTTGTGAGGGATTTTAAGCTTTCCTTGGTTTGTAGACATGACAAAGACAGCAACGCTTAGATCGGATTACGAATTAAAACGTGTACGTATCAAAATATTAATGGGTATTCTTTATGGCACGGTACATAGGGCAGAGCTTTTTACCAATGACCATAATACCATTCCATAAAGAATTCATACTTTCATTTTGATACGTTCGTTATGTACACGGTTTTTCTTTTCGTGAACCAAGCTTACTCTTTCAATAGACAAATAAACACGCATAAACCATAAAACGTTACACACTGGACAATAAAGCACGCAGAATAAATCCAAATAGCTACTCTAATTAACGATAAAGGAAACAAATTCTTTTAAAGTGAAATTTTATTGAGTGGAAATTAATGTGCAAGACTATAAACACTTAAAAATTGCCCAATTTAAGCTCAAAACTATATAATGAATCTAATGGCTTCAAATTACTACCAACCTTAAGTTGGTGGATATTTAAAAAATTAAGAAAAATCTCAGTTCTGCTTGTCGGGTCCAAAATAAAAGTTACTTCCGAAGTTGAAACTGCCAATTCGCTACTCCCAATCAAAAGTTGAAATTCCTTTTAACACTTGCGCCGTTTATTCCAAAAACAATTTAACTGCTTCAAAAATTTGTCAGGGTTGATAAAAAAAAATTACGTTGTTCCGATGCTTGCTCAAGTCCGTAGAACGTTCGGACCACTGGATCGTATTGCACAATTTTATAACGCAAAAATGTTCCAAAAAAACTGCTAGAAAGTCTAGTAAACATCTTACAACTATACACTAAAGTATTTCTTAGACGCTTATATGCCTCTCCTGCATCAAAAAAAAGGTTGGCGTCACCTGGGATTATGTCGGCGTCACCCTCATTAACATGGCGCCTGGACGTAAGCAGAGCCTCGACCTCTGCGGCGTCTACAACCACTAATAATTCCCTGAAATAACACACATGCGCCTTCTTCTTAAACGCGGCGCAGCGTTCAGACAATTTAAAACTACTTCTGGCACCATTCAAATAATATCTAAATTATGCTGGCGCCGGGGATTGAAGAGATTCAATCCTAGCAAAATTAAATCACGTCCGCATTACTCAAAGTTCCAGCCAGAAGCCCTATTTCCGGCAACTTTGCGCCTCGATAACACTATTACCAGAACTAACTTCCGAGTAAAACGAAAAAAAAAAAAAAATTAAGAAAACAAGAAAATAAACACAATTAAAAGAAAACTGAACAAGAATCTAAATTAAAATTTTATTAAAAGCAAATTACAAAAAAAATCTTAAAAAACAAGGATAAAAATTATTGGAATTCCTTTATCTAAAAAAATGGATGGGTGGTTTATAAATACTTTTAGGAATTATGACAATATCAATGAAATAAATAAAAGCAATAAAAGAAATTGTCAAAAGCATAAACATTTCAAGAAAATTGAAATCAAAACAAAACTTTAAAAAAATATTTANGCAATAAAAGAAATTGTCAAAAGCATAAACATTTCAAGAAAATTGAAATCAAAACAAAACTTTAAAAAAATATTTACCGTATAAACATAACCTTTAATGGGAAAACTCCACGATACACTTATAACACTAAAATGGAAAATAATGTATTTACAATACGTTACAATAAGTACGCTTATTATTTAGTAGGATCATGTTCCACAGCCAGCAAACACAAGATTCCTAGTAAACCATGAAATGTCTTCTTACCAAATGCATGCTTGGTTATATTGTACTGGGGAATGAGGCAACCCTGCCTAATAATTTGAAATCAAATATTCAAGCTATACAGAATGTCAATAATGTTAGACGCTAATTCAAATTTTGACTGGATCTCCACAGCCTAAAACGACTACCACTTTCCTTTTTTTTTAGCAATCGTCGGCAATGGAGATCAAATCAAAATTTAGATTCAGTTCCACCACACCATTGCCATTAAGCTTCAGAAACCACCACAATACTTACCTGTACTTGAACATGCAATTTCCACAACTAGTATTTGGCGTTAAAGGCTGTTTACGGAGAAGTGAGCATTTTTGACATCAAACTTTAAAAGAAAATCACCGCTCATGACTACACGTATGGTACAGTACAGACATTCAGTGCACGCTCCCAGTTAGGCTGGCAGCAGATTAAAAAAAATAGATCCATGCCTGATTCTGTATTGAGAAACACTGTATTTGTTTTTTAATACTAACAACAGCACGGAACTGCATATTATTTACACACATTCTCCCTTAAAAATGTTTACTGTTTTACTTTAATGGTGAACGAATAAGGTGAAACTGTCCATGGCAAAATTAGACTGTCTCTCAACTGCCCCAGAGAGCGCTCTCGACTACTTCATCAGGACAGCGGTGGTATAGTAGTTGCACTACTCGCCTCCCATCACGACAAACTAGGATCCATTCCTGGAGGAGATGCTCCCAGATTTTTGCACGTGGGAATCGTGCTGGACGATGCTGCTGGCCGGCTGGTTTTCTCGGGGCTCTCCCATTTCCCCCACCATTGCATTCTGGTGCTGCTCCATGCACACCCTCCTCTACTCTCTGGTTTTCTCGGGGCTCTCCCATTTCCCCCACCATTGCATTCTGGTGCTGCTCCATGCACACCCTCCTCTACTCTCTGGTTTTCTCGGGGCTCTCCCATTTCCCCCACCATTGCATTCTGGTGCTGCTCCATGCACACCCTCCTCTACTCTCTGGTTTTCTCGGGGCTCTCCCATTTCCCCCACCATTGCATTCTGGTGCTGCTCCATGCACACCCTCCTCTACTCTCAAGACCTCGACGTGCCATATTTGTTTACATTGTTTCCATGTTTGAATAAGTTTATAGTAGCTTTATGGGCCAAAACCACATCACATTTTACCTATAATAAAATAATTTCAACTGTTTTAGTTAACAAAATAACTTAACACGTATTTATAAAAATATAAACAAGGATTTCTGATAGAGTATTGTATTTTTTGTCACTTTGCTAAAACATGACTGTAAAATATAAAACAAAAACAATAGCATTTTATGCACTAACAGCTATACCAGTAGTGCTGGTAATTATTTGTAAAATTCTTTGAGCATATATAAATTACTTTCAATAGCAATGAATGTGATTTTAGATTTAAAAATATTTCACACTTTTAGGCATCTGCTGCCTGCATTAAGTCAACGAGTGTGTGGTTGTCTCAATTTCTCAGTGAGAGAACAAGAGCATGGGAGAGTGCAAAGCAGTACTCTCGCTAAAGAGTATTCTTTAAATTGAGACACTGCCATAGTTCTACATGTGTCGGAAGGCCACAAAGTAAGAATAAGGGAACGTAAGTCGTATGCAGGGCTTTCAAGCGTGCTCAATTAACAGTCGACAGCCCGTACTAAGTATCTCGTATCAAGTGCCACTGAGAATGTGAAGTCATAATGGTTGTATAATCAAGATAGCCAACTTACGGTTGCAACAAAAATTATTTGCTACTAGTCTGCTCCATTCTAATTGGTCAGGCAAAGGTTTTCTTTACATAAATGCCCATTGTGGGCAGGACCTAACACCATATTCCTTAATTCACGTTATGTAATTCAATGTATGAAAAATGTTTGCACGACACTGGGGTGTGCGCAGTTGACGGCTATACTAGAGATTGAAAGTAACCAGGCTAAACAACTTACAGGAGTAGGAGGGCTTAATACACAGCAGAGAACAACTGATAACCATCTTTTCCATACCAACTGTAGCATAACCTAAACTGCAGATTAATGATGACCAACACTATCAAGGCGCCAATCATATGATACTCCTGCTATTCTACATTAGGAATCCAAGAGCAGTCCTAAATTCAAAACTAAATGATATCACAATTGAGCGATGCGATCACATGCCAGTTTCTATCTGTCAAAGAGACTAAACATTCACATTTTCACAACTGTGAATTTGCATTTTACATGCGTACCTTGTTTACTTAATTTACTTTGGTATTACTCAAGTAAAACAAATTGTGCCAATCTTTTACGTGGCTGTATCTTCCACATTAGTATTTTTGAGACAATCTCTATTAATACACTTGCCCTTAACAAATGTGTGAAGGTTGAAATAATTTCTTTTTTCTACGGTCTTCTCAAGTACTGCACCGCTGAGACACTTTCTACATCTTGCAAGCCGTCAACAACCAGGCTTTCATCAGCCATTACCTGAACACAGCCAGCCCTCACTAAGTATTTCGAGATTAATTGCAGGTGTAAGACAAATATCTGGATTTACGAAACACAGGTGCTGTGGAAAACTTTCCGAACCAAAACCGCACCAATATTTCTGCAGAGTGAACTTCCATAACAAGTATCTCACATCCACACAAATCTAGTGCACACAAAATAATTTCACAAGACCAAGGAAAACTTTACAAAATGCCAAGAAGAAAAATAAAGTTAAACGTATACTGCCTAAGCATTCCTTGGGGAAAAACCTTTTAAAATGTATGTGAATGTTAAAGTGGTGTTCTACATGACGTTCCATTGTATAATATACTTACGAGGTTCCACATGTCTGCAGTTATTTTGCCTTGAAACACACGAGCTCCAGGGTTGACCCTTGCTCGCTCAACACTCTCCTCATAGTCCTTACATGCAAAACAGTTGACCGACTTCAACAACTGGTACGAACGTGACTACGTCATGACCCTACATTTTTATTGCACATCAATAAAGATATAAGTATGATGCATGTCTAAAAACGCTGAAGATTATGTATAAAAATTTAGCAGCAAAAATTAGTTCTGAAAACAATTATTTCCACCCCCAAAATAATCCTTGGAGTTGAAATGATAATTTGAAACTTGTCTTTTGGGTACAAAACATTTCTCAAATGCTTTTCGTGTTCAGACAGCAGTACAAAATATCCATCCTTTTTGAACGACTCATTTTCTACGAAACTTGTGCAACATACTTCTTACACCAGCCACGTAGAGCACTGCTGTATTCTCTCCAAGTACGCAGCAGTTGCTGAAAACAGCCGCAACCAACAGCAGACCCCGAGTGTCTAGCTTCTAGCTGGGGTGTCTTCGACAGCAGTAGCAGTGCTCGCAGAGGATACAACACGTCATGACCCCACCCAGTTCCTTAAGCAAGCACTAATGGAGTGAGAGCACAAACAATCTAGCTTTAACAGATAAGCACATTCTCACCACGTCCGCGTGCAAACAACATTCTCGAAAAATTCTGCAATTGACTTGTGGCTATAAAATTGTTATTTTCATGTGAACTGAAGCATGAAGAACGTGAAACAGTACAAAAAATGATTTTATTACAATTTGGCAACTTTCTATGATGTGGAACACAAGCGGACTGGGCCAGTGCACAACACTGGCTGCGAGCTGCTTCATGGCCCAATCACCGCGTCGCACCGCTGCAGTCCCCTGTTACAGCCCACGCATGGGGAGACGTGCAGATACTGCTGTTGTGTGGGGCTGCCTCAGGGTGCTCCCCCAACCCTATCCACTGTCCAGGATGAGGTGTGTCCCCTCGCAGCCGGCTACAGCTGCTGCACACCGCCTCTTCATCCAGACTGACCCTGCCCTGCGTTCACAACAGGGAGTATACGCAAGAGAAATGACGTGCTGTTCCTTTGATGTCAGTGTGCCATTACACTAATTGGCTGCGTGGGACCCTGTAAAGAGGCCTTGCGTCTCCTTCGTTACATACCACGTGTTGCAAACAATTCCCTGTGTGCTGGGTGACTGCTGCCTGGAGAATGGCATTCAGACATGTTGCTAGCCAGTGACTAGCATGTGGAGTTCACGAGATGAAGGGCTGGTTCACATCTGTATGCGTACCTACTGTGAAGGCAGGGAGAACACGACTGACATGCATCAACCACAGTTCTTACAAGTGTGTCGTGTTGATTCACAGAGGAGTCGAGGTGTGCCACGGCATTCCATCAGCATTACGTACTTACCTCCACATGTTTCCGCTGCTGAAAAATTACCCAGTCATCGTTCTTAATCACGCTACTCTGCTTATTCAAACTGCAGATAGTGCAAGCGTCTTTTCTGTTTAAAATACCTACACAGCAGCACATCTTCAATGCAAGCTACCGAGTTACAAACTCATCTCCGAGAAAAAACTGCTACCAAAGTAAAGTGACTGCACTTATTGCTTCCAGCCAAAAAGTTCACAATCCTGTTTATGCTAACATTTGTTTGTACAAAACACAAGAAGGCTTCACATGCCATTTATTTAGAAAAAAAATCAACCCAAATAAAAATCCAATTTAATGTGTTGAAAATTTCTGAAAGTTACACTATTTTCTCCACGAACAAGTAAACACCGTAATAAGTGCAGTAAAATCAGACACTGCCGCCAGTGGTCGTGACTGCACTAAAGAAACAGTGCATCATGTTCCCACATACAACTTTTGGTTTGTGCATCAGACACGCAGCATCTCCGAACCCCAAACTCACAACTTAATGCTTTATACATGTTTACGCACAGACTGTGCTATAACCAGAACACAAGACTGAAATCACAAAGCCATGCGAAAGATGTCTTCCACATTCTCTCAATACTCACTACTAAATACTACAAAAATAACAATTTTCTTAAAACCTAAAAATGTTTTAATAAATCACACATAATCCTAAAAAATTATTTTTAATTTTGTATGTAAAATGTTGATAAGTTGATTAGTGTGCCCTTAGTGTTCTAAAAAAACTGCAGAAATGGATGATTTAGAGGCTTTCACAGCAGTTACACAGAACTTTATTTAGATCCTAAAATAAAATGCACTGTATTCAGAAAAAGTTCTCAAAAAAACAATTCAACTTGGTGTCAACTTGTCCCACAAACCATATCAAAAATATTTTAGGATTACATTCATAAGGTTTTCAGCAGGCAGACAGACCAACAAGAAATCATTCTTAAACAATTTGGTAAGATGAACAGGCAATGCTGTTGATCTCACATTTACGTTACCTGCAGGAGCTACTCGAAATGTCTCGACTAGTACAACAGCATGTCCTACCTTTATAAATAATTCTGCTGTGTTTATATCCAAACTAATGAAATACAGTAAAAGCCAATTATAAAGTACTTCACATTAAAATACTTTTCATTATAAAGTACATCTTTCAAATCCCTGGCAGATGATATAAAATACTTTTTCAGTATAGAGTTGGGTTACGCGCTCGCTCCCTTGACCTGTGACACGCGAGTAAGCGGAAGAGAAGGGCAGAGAAGTGATATGATAGCAGGTGGCGAGTCACGAAGGAATCTTTGAATGACAGGTGAGCGACTATCCTACCAGGGTTTGAAATTATAGAGGCGTGATGCCGTACACTCTTCCACATTCCACCGTGATAAGTCTTTTGCGGCTCGCACGCTCCTGGCCTTCGGCAGATAGAATTTCTAAGTTTATCTGAAGCAAATACTCTGGTATAATGCCCTCGTTTTTCTCGGCGTGACTCAGGTTGCAGGGAACCTTCGAGATCTGGTGACTGATTCCACGCCGGGAGTTTACGAGTGTCTGAGTTTGGGGAATTGAGCGATAGACGAGCCAGAAAAACAACGAGTGGCAAGGGAAGTGACCAGCAGGAGGAAAAACTGCAACTATGAGCATTGGTACAGTGAGGAGTGCAACTGGCAGGCTGGATGCGTGAGTAAGACTTCAAATGATGGCAACAGAAAGCAGATTAAACATGTGTTAATTATGTGTGTGAGTTAATTGACTATAATAAAACAGAGGCATTGAGAAGAACCTTAATTAGAGTTGAGATAGACATTAAATATTGTGCTTACTGAGAATCAAAAAGAGTAAGTGAAGATAAATAGATTAATGCTATAAATAATAGCTGTGCAAATGAATTAAAATGAAATTTAATTCATACCCGCTAACTTTAGGAAATCATAATTAGGAAGATTTTGTAAACACAATAAAATCACTAAATTATTGAATAAAAATTACAACAAACAATGCAAGCTTACCATACATACTACCGCTTAACATGAAAAAGGCCCATTACGCTTTACTAAACTAATAACATCACTAAAAAAACATAATATGTTAATATTTTATTACCTTTCCAACTTTCAGTGGAATGTGAGACGAAGCATCACAGCACAGCAATTTTAAAGATGTAACTAGCGCCCGTAGCTTTCTCCAAGACATCTGCATTGAGTTGTTGGCTTAATTGGTTACATCTGCACTAAACCTAAGTTAGAGCACTATGGATTCATACTACTATGTTGTTGTATTCTGCTGTTTATGTTGAGATGAAACACTGTGGTTNTTGTATTCTGCTGTTTATGTTGAGATGAAACACTGTGGTTTTAAAGCAGCTGTGGCTTTCTTTAGAAATTCTGCACTAAAATTTTCTTCATAATATAAGCCTAATTTCCTGCATTTCAAAACCTAAATTAATTCTATAGTATCATTAGACATTGAGGATCTGAACTGGGTCCTGTTTTTTTTCACCAAACTGAAAATACGCTTGTATTCTGTATTGCTGTGTGGAATAGACAGGATGGACATTATTCTACATATTCTATTGTATTTTAGGATGCCATCAACACCACGAATCCTGGATAACTTGGCCCACTTAACATCATCACTATCTCCTGTAGCACTAAGGGCTGANCTAAAGAAGCAGCTCTGGCTTTCTTTAGAAATTCTGCACTAAAATTTTCTTCATAATATAAGCCTAATTTCCTGCATTTCAAAACCTAAATTAATTCTATAGTATCATTAGACATTGAGGATCTGAACTGGGTCCTGTTTTTTTTCACTAAACTGAAAATACACTTGTATTCTGTATTGCTGTGTGGAATAGACAGGATGGACATTATTCTACATATTCTATTGTATTTTAAAATGCCATCAACACCACGAATCCTGGATAACTTGGCCCACTTAACATCACTATCTCCTGTAGCACTAAGGGCTGAAATGTCGTCTATCTGAAGAGTTGAGAATTGTTTTTCAGTTTCGTCCATAGCTGCATCCCTAGTTTCACCTTCTTGTACACGCAAAATCAAAGGAAACAAATCCACAAAGTAGCGAACAGAAGAAAAGTTGCCATTGTCGAGATTATTCACTCTTGGCAAAGCTGCATTTTTCAAGACTTCATTTTTTTATGGGGAATTTGTGAACAATGTATGCACGTGCTGTAACACAATAAGTCCTGACAGATGCAAAGAAAACTACTTTTTCCTTTTCTTCAAGTGTTTTCACAATGTTTGATGCTTTACTTCCTATTACTAATTCTGTGTCTTCTTTCTGATTCTGAATAGAGTGATAGTTCACTTTAAATAATGAGCAACTTTTCACAGCTTTTGCTTTCACAAAATTTGATAGCAATGCTTTTAGAAAATCAAGCAACAGTTCTCTCAAATTTTGAATGTGTGGAGATGTTGGCTGAAGAATTACATTCGGTTTTTCAAACATTGGGGGAACACCTAGAAGAAATGCACAAAATGCTTTATTTAGGTCAGAAGAATGTGATGTATAGTTTTTCTTCCAGATTTACAAAAGGACTTGTATTCTGCAGAATAGGAGCATCACTGTTTGCTGATGTCAAAGCAATTCTCTTTTTGCTGGAATCAGTAGCAGAACCCAAATTCTTTCTTTTCTCATTTATGTTTTTCTGACATATCCCATCAGAGGTTGAACAGGCTGATGATTTTAGTTTGGGAATTTTGTAAGAGGTGAGACTCGAAGATGAAGGTTTCTCATTTACAATCTCTCCCTTGAAGAAACCAAACAAGGGCCTACAGACACACACACGCAGCTAGATCACTTTGTTGGTACTTGGCAGCACAAGCCAGCGAGAGCTGGTAGCACCGCCACACACAATCATGTTCCTACACACATTAGTGTGTTTGATCACAACCAAAAAAAACAAGGGCTCAAGGCATAGGACGTAACAGAAGAAACATTGTGCAAAACTAATTCACAATTTAATACTTGTGTATTATTTCAACCCAATGAAATTTTGCGATTTGTCCTATGTCAGTTGGCAATAATGGTAAATAATAGTTTAATTGTTTCAGTCATCTTTGCACACATAAAATTGATTTTAAAAATAGACTGTGAGATTGTGTTCAAAATGGAAGGTGATTTTTTCTTAAAATCTTTGCTTTTGTGATCATAAAAATGTGGATAACCTTTAGAAAATGTCTGCTAGTACACTGTTACCTGGCTCATTCCTCCAAACATATACCTTGCAAAATTTCCACTTCATTTCTGCAGAATAACTGTTTCTCCATTTTAAATAAACAACTTTGCCAAAAAATTTATACTCTATTCTGATTGGCTGTTGCCCCACACACCTGCATAAGAAATGAAATCTAACCATTTCTTTTATGGACTATGTCAGGATCTCTCGTGCACACAACTTGTTACAAGTAGGTTCAAAAAGATTGCAGTCATTTCTTGTGCACACTATCTGTGTTCTGTAGTTACAGTCATGTTTTCAATTGTGAACCCAGCATGGCGCAGCATACAGACGGTGTCGACTGCAGCTGACATTGCTACTGCCTGCACTATCGCTGCCTTCACCAGCACGAAGCGTACGTCAACTGTTCGACACTGCCACGTACCAGCACAGGCCAACTGAATGCTGAGAGGGCAAGCTACACCCAGGGCATCTTCCCCATCGCTTCAACACTGTTTTCTGATCCACACGCTTGCTCCAGGTAAATATCTCGGTGAGTGAGCAAAGAGATTTTGGCAGCTCTTAACAACGAGGTCTTGAGAGCCGATGAGGGTGAAGCGAGGTGAGTATTTAGCAGAGCCAGAATGCAAGAGCGGGGGAAATAGGAGATCCCGTGAAAACCCGCCGACCAGCGGCATCGTCCGGCACGATTACCCCATGTTAAAAACCGGGAGCGACCCCGCCAGGAATCAAACCTAGTTCTCCTTGGTGGCCATGAGTAGTCTTAACCACTACATCACTAAGGCCCTTGTAAATATCGTGGTGAATGGGAACCGAGTGTGGTGCTAATTGGACACCACAGCTGGAGCATTCCTGCCAACCATAAATGATTCATGCAGTAATCATAAGTTGGTGACTCATTATTTCTGATTATATAACTGGGTGCAAGTACAAATGTGATGGTGATAGCTGCATTGTACTATATATTATGTGATAACATGAGTTATTTATGTAAAGTAGTTATGAGAAGTGTAACGTGTTATTTTTGGACAGCATATTCAGGAAGTGATGTACGGAGACGTCCGTCTGGGACAGAGCCAACAGGGAGAACAATGGGGGCCGCGCATGCTTGTATAACGCAGACGTGTAGTCTGTAATAATCGGTAGTAAAACATGTTTATCTGAGATCTTGTGTGTTTTAATTATGTCTATAAGAATACTTGGAAGAGTATGAGACATAACACATATTCAAAAATAAATTTGCAATAGTTCATTACCAGATGTATCATTTGATCGTACTGTTTATAATAATTGGTTTTAGATGGCATAAAAAAATGGAAATAATAACTATGCATTATCTTTTAAAAATATGAAAGTAATCAAATGAATATCAACTTACTTACCTACCAAAAACATTTGTGCAATGCTTATAAACAAAGAGTAGGAGACTGCTCAGAGAGCGTAGAGGAGGGGATATGAAGTATGTGAGAGTGTGGGATGCCTACACAGCGGACAGCACTACTTCTGTTTACAACCTGCCCGTTACACACACTGGTAGCAGACATTCACCAACACACAACATAATGCAGTCATTCTACGGCAGGTTTATTTTTAATTATTTCTGTTGTCATTTTTTTTAATTACTCTATTTCAGTTTATGTCTACAGAATAAATAAATTTTTTTCTAAGTCCCTGTAGTTAGTTTTGAATTTACTGTAAGCCAAAATAACTGATCTTTGTGCGTTATCTCCCTGTCCACGCAGTTGTAATGTCATTCCTTTCCATTACAAAATTCAGCCGGCCATTCAATTTCTTATAACAAAAACCAACACTTTTAAAAATCTTCGCATAGAACTATTGAAACCGTACAACCAATTTTTTAACGCTTAGCTGCCGTAATTATTTTTTTGCCATAATTTCCGGTCTTATTGTAAAATTCAAACACCTTTCTCCGAAGACAGTGACAGTCTTTGTTAAAACATTGAAATCTGTAACTCGTTTTCAGACAAATTATTTTTCTAGTTGACACAAATATTTCTGTTGACATAAAAGCAATGTTGCTCTCTCCTTCCTTGCATATTTGCTGCACTGTACGTTCACCGACATCACACGCTCTTGTTCCCAAACTCAATTTATACATTTGAGAAATTATTTGTTTGATAATTTAGTAAACAAAATGCACACTACAGATTATAAATTGACCTTGTTGGTGAACCATTTCCCTTTTGCAACTACTGGTGCTAAACAAGGTTTACTTAGCGCTATAATTTCAATGAAAACTCAATGTGCACACAAATGAAAAACAGAAAGGATCATTCAAAGCCCGTTGTGGTACTGGCCACTGGGGATACAGACTAGAGCAGACGCTGTGTGTGGCCTGAAGCAGCTGTTGTGCTACGCATTATCTTGTGTCGACCGAGCACAAGTAAAGACTTTTATATTGTCTGCTTATAAAGCATGGTGGAAACATTCAGTACCTCTACGAAATATGGTTTCCTCTCGGGAGAAGAACGAATAACATCATCTTGTCTAGAAAATATTTGAAAGTTCGTACCAGCTGTCATGCATACTCCTCGACACAAATGGGTAAAGATACAGACTTCGGATTTTCACCCACTTGTTCAGCGAAATGATCCTCTTGCCAAAAGTCACTGAATTGTAATGAAATCTTTCACAATTTTTTGAGCGCAACTGAGAAACATTTTGCTTGACTCGCTGTGGCCACTATAACACTGCGAACTAGGCAACAGCGCACAGCCATGATAGGCTCAAATTCACAATGCTTGTGTACAAGTCTCTCGTACTCAGGTGATCCGACCATCATGGTGTTAAAGAAATGTTATTTAACTGATATTTATTATGAAATCATTACTTGAGTTAGATAACTCTCACTTCCCACAATTTTTCCCCACCTATGCTACTGATTGCTACACTGAATGCAGCACTTCATGTAGACAGCTCACAGTACGTCTAATTAAATATACTCCGAAGAAATTCACGGAGACTACGAGTTACATTAGGATCTTAACTGTCGCAAGGCAAAGAATGTACATTATATATAATGAAACGCAAGTGTAGTAAAATGTAATCTTAGCAACATGCTGAGTTGACACTTGAACCCCCTTGAAACCTCTTCATGACCTCAACTAGAAGAAGAGCAATTTTGAACGAGGGGATGTAAAATTGTGGTCGGGCAAAAATATGAAACATCCAAGTTCATTATGTTTATTTTAACATGATTTAAGCTGAATAAAAAATGTTCAAGTACTTGAAAGTGTTTTCTTGTAATATTTCCATGGTCGTTCCCTTAAGTTGATCCGTCCAGCACTTGTAGCATTACAGTGCTGGATCACTGTCTACTGCCGACGCAGTGCTGTGAACACTCCTAGTGACAGATGACGGCTGCGTCACGACACTTGACTGGATCACTGTCTACTGCCGACGCAGTGCTGTGAACACTGGATCACTGTCTACTGCCGACGCAGTGCTGTGAACACTGGATCACTGTCTACTGCCGACGCAGTGCTGTGAACACGGGATCACTGTCTACTGCCGACGCAGTGCTGTGAACACTGGATCACTGTCTACTGCCGACGCAGTGCTGTGAACACTGGATCACTGTCTACTGCCGACGCAGTGCTGTGAACACGGGATCACTGTCTACTGCTGACGCAGTGCTTAGCAAAAATATGCAAAACTTCACCTGTGGGTTTTTTGTTAATGATAATCTAGGCTTCAACGAGGGACATTTGTTACAACCAAAACAAGCTGAAACAAAAGATAAAAAAAGGTTGTCCACTGAAATTCCATTTTGGAATTCCCAGACTCTTCCCGGTTTTCCAGGCAGTATCTTACCAATTTCCCTGACCTATTTTCAGAACCGAAAACTTCTAATTACATATTTTTCCACTGCTAACAGAATTACTGTGATATCAGAGAATCACGTTAAATTACACTGCAACAGGCCTAGCAAGTAGGGCCAACATTTTATTCAGACCATCAATATTTCTAGTAAGATGCTATTGACTCCACACGAGTGCCCATTACAAACACACAAACACTTTATTTTGTACATACAGGCCCTCTGTCACTTGGAAAAGATGTATTATTGCCAGTTCACAAACTTAAAAATTGTAATTTCCACACACATATGTTCATAATTACATTATCCTGCATTCACACAACTAACAACTTTTGCAGAGTGGCAAATATTTACATTTTCCCTGACCCAGGTGACTTTTCCCTGAGGGTGGACAGCCTGTAAATAGGACCTACCCCCAGGCAGTGGTAAAGACTAGTATTAGTTCAAAAGTATAAATTCAATGCATCACGGGACTGCACGTAAACCCTCTCTCTGACAAACACAATTCTTTTCATTCACGAACAGTTGTAGGGGAAGGTCACATAGGTAGACACACTGCTTTATTACTTCTCTCATATTTCAATTATGTCTTTTCTTATAAGACTTGTTCCAAATTTAGCCATTTCTTAATTTAATTATTATAATTGCATATTATGTTAATTGGATTTTCAAAACGGCATTCCTCATTGTAACCTTCCCTTACAGCATTAACTAGCCTGGCCTCTATTTGCTGTCCCCCTACGCCCTATAGCTTCTGTAAATGTTGCCCTAGGACGTTCTCTTCAGGCATTTATCCTCACGGTTTGCTGACGAGTGACGTAAATGTGTGGTTTTCAAATCAACATTTGACATCATACAATTGTTGAGAGACGTCTTGGTAGCTCAGTTCTGCAAGGCTTTATTTATAATTTTTTTCTTGTGGTGTATTATATGTTATTCAGTCTACAGTGCTGGAGATGTAGTTTAGGGCAACTGAGGTCCTTTAACGTATTCTGAAATTGTGTGTTTTTGGACTTCTGTTACAACCCATCCACTTGTGTGAAAAAATATACTTTATTGAGACACTGCTTTTGGTGTTTTGCATGCATCACTAACACGCAGAGATATTCTGAACATTTGTTTTTGACTGATCTTCGTACTTTTGATCATTGCGATCTCTACCAACAATATTCTGTTCTCTCCATCATCACAATGTAATTGACGGTGGATGCACAAGCACGTTGACGTAGCAAGTTAGACTGTGCCAATAGAATGCAGGCCAGCGGCACTTTGGTCACGTTCATAAACACGGGGGTTCTTGTCGCACTCTACAGCGAGGAAAGGATGCTGCGAATCTTGTAGATATTTTTTAAGTGGTCTCTCACCAGTAGCGTTGCAATATCGGTACACGTGTGCAACGTTCATCATCTTGGAAAACTTGTCACTACTGANGGTCTCTCACCAGTAGCGTTGCAATATCGGTACACGTGTGCAACGTTCATCATCTTGGAAAACTTGTCACTACTGATTGCACATGAAATAAGCATGACAAGTTGCATGCATGCTAGTGTTTCCTCTCTTTCCAGAGAATTAGACGCTCTGTAGCCTCCTGAACCCAACACACATTCTTGTGAGCATCTGCCTTCCACTTCAAACTTCCATTATACCTTCTTAAAGGGAATTGTTATCATAGCGAGGCATTGTGACTGGCTTTCTCAACACTGCAATATGCATTACAGGGAAGCGCAAAGTAGATATGTAACAGTACANGTCTCTCACCAGTAGCGTTGCAATATCGGTACACGTGTGCAACGTTCATCATCTTGGAAAACTTGTCACTACTGAAATAAGCATGGCAAGTTGCATGCATGCTAGTGTCTCCTCTCTTTCCAGAGAATTATAGACGCTCTGTAGCCTCCTGAACCCAACACACATTCTTGTGAGCATCTGCCTTCCACTTCAAACTTCCATTATACCTTCTTAAAGGGAATTGTTATCACGTCAAGGTTATGTCTGGCCATAACGAGGCATTGTGACTGGCTTTCTCAACACTGCAATATGCATTACAGGGAAGCGCAAAGTAGATATGTAACAGTACANCGAGGCATTGTGACTGGCTTTCTCAACACTGCAATATGCATTACAGGGAAGCGCAAAGTAGATATGTAACAGTACAATAATATTAAAAGCAAAGTAGGCCAGTAGAGTGAACAGATACCACTTTTACTTAACTGATTTCCCTTTGGGAAGCTGCAGGGAAATATTGTAAAAATGCTATTTTTAAACATTTCCATTTTTTTTTCTCTTTGAATATATTTAATAGGATATGAGTAACAAGCAGTGGCTGTAAATACAGTAACAATCTTTTTCTTTTCCTAGCAGAAAGTTGTATTCCCACAGCATCTACGTGTACTGGTTGAACTCTCGCCTCCCACCAAGGTGAACCATGTTTCATTCCCGATGGGGTCGCCCTTGAATTTTCACATGTGGGAATTGTGCCGGGCCATGCTGCTGGTTGGCTGGTTTTCTATGGATCTACAGTTTCCCCTGCCCTTGCATTCCGGTGCTGCTCCATACTCACCTCGCTTCACTCTCATCTGCTTTCGATACCTCAATGTTAAGAGCCGCCCAAATATCTTCACTCACCCCACGTTTACTTATCAAGAAACTACGTGTATACACGAAAACCCTAACTTTACAGACGATATTAAATAAAGAGTCCCCTTAACAGACTAAATATTCTCACTGAAGAAGCAATTTTACAGTAAACCATGGAACTAATTATATGCCAAATAGTAAATTAAAACAGAGATGTAACGTTATTATAACATGCTGTGAGAAAGTGTATGAGGCTCAGCAAAGAACACCACGTAGGGGGGGGGGAGGGGGGATACAAGCCATGCACATCATGACAAGGTGCTGACGACACTCTGGGGGCATGCATCCAGTACACAGTAAATCACAAACACATTTTANATGCACATCATGACAAGGTGCTGACGACACTCTGGGGGCATGCATCCAGTACACAGTAAATCACAAACACATTTTAATAATACTAGTTTTTTTTATTTTTTATATGATTTTAAACAATTATGTAGTAGTAAATACTAAATATTTGTCNTTTTAATAATACTAGTTTTTTTTATTTTTTATATGATTTTAAACAATTATGTAGTAGTAAATACTAAATATTTGTCTCATTTTTTAATGTAAAGCTTTATGTTGCATTTGTCACAACAAATAAATAATTTTCCTCCTGCTACTGCAGTTGCAATATTAGTGCAAAAACCAGAAATCAAAATGAACAACAAAATTGTAACAACACATTGTAAGGATAGAACAATTATTATTTGCTATAAAAGGTACGTATCACTGTCACATGTACACATGACTACGCCTACATACCGAGCTGTGTGTATGTACAAGAAGGTGAGGCGTGACGGCAAACACTGGCGACGGGACGTGATGCAACGTAACAGGACTACGACTTGGGACACTTTGATTCAAAATGTTGGTCACCCACGACGGGGCTAACTATGGCTCGACAAGCTTTAGAAACAGTTACACCATCAAGACACAGCCAATATTCTACCTTCCACACTTCAAAACTGCTAACATACTAGTTAAAGCCATAAAATGGTCTAGTTAATCAACAAAAAAATTTGTTTACTTTCATCCTTTTTGCAACACTTCCACACAAAGTCTTGCAACCTTTAAGTACGGTACATGCAAATACGAAATAACTTCATAAAGTATACTTTGTATAATTATTATATTTATATAGTAGGTATGTACATTTCTAGAGGTATGTATATGTGTGTCAACACGAGTTGAACAAATGTAACACCGGAGTAAAACGGGGTGCGACGGGGAGCACAATAAGTTATTAAAAACTTGCAACTTTAATGATTTGTAAGAATAACAACCTACGACATTACTCCAATATACAATTCATTACACCACATTGTAACTAAAGGAGTTGGGGTACAGTACAATATTGACACAAATTATCAAAACGAGAGACACGACGACAACACAAACGATACAGACGCACGTCCAATGCAGCACTCGCATGGAACACGAAGATGTGACGTCACTATCCGGAACACGGTACGTACACATTACACCTAACGCTACCAATAAACTACTCAGATAACACTTGTAGAGCAAAATGGCAGATCCAAAAATTATCACTAAACAATAACATTATTTGCAATCAAAATATCAACGTACGACTTTGAGAGCGGCTGGATAACAACAAGCAAATGGAAGTGGCTGTCCTCTGTCAGCTGCCATCAAAACAAGAGAACGTGTTACCAACATTCCCCGCGCACTCAGCCCAGCAGGCGAGCGACACTGCCCAGCACACATCCTTCCACACAGACACGACACTTTTACGTCGTAAATAAATATACCAATAAAATATACCTCCAATATATAACAACTACAAATTAACTATAAATAATAGTTTCACTATAAAAACAATTCTTCTGTGTTAGTCTGCACTAACTAGTACAAACCCAAACACAATGTACAATTGTAAAAACACATCAAAAGTTTTACAAAACATCACTCTATAAAATAGTCCTCCACATTCCGACGAAGCCACAGCAGAAACCAAACCTCGTTAGTTACCAAACACACAATATTCACTGTAAAGGTTACTATAATAATACAACGAGCAAAACCACTACCATCAGATCAACTAAACTCTAGTACACGAGCGAGAGTTTGTTATGGCCCTACCCGGCGCACCGAGACTGGGTCAGGGCGCCAACAACGCAACATGTGGCACAGGATCTCACCTGTTGCAATAAGCAGTACTTCCTGATATGTACCAACTGTAGTAAATAGACACACAACACACTACGACAGTACAACCTCACAGTTACTTTTCAATACGTCCACACAACACAGCAGCATTTACTTACGTAGCGGGTACAGCTTCACTCAACTAGCATCTTTGTATTCACTTACAGTAAGTTTTAAGAGATTTCATGAACTGAAGTGTTACACGTGGAAAATAAATAGCTTTGACAAGAGTATATAAGCCTCAGCTTGGCTGTATAAACAATGATTAAGTGGTTCTGTGCAAGAAACTGGAACTTTACCATAGGATTTTATGTCTCCATTGCATCACCGGTGTCGCTGTATCAATAAGCGTGGGCCTTTTCCAGCACTCTGCAGCAATGAGAAGTACAACCAGTTTGTAAACTACTAAGTGCAAGGTAGCGAGAGATATACCCTACAAACCCATGTTTGATTTTGTCACCCAGCTTTCATCATCATCATCAGTTCATTACAGCTTTCACCAACTATATATTGTGCGTCTCGGTTTCAAAACAAAGCCTAACACCTTCCCTACGACTGCAGGCAGTTCCGTCCCATTACATTTCGCACTTCACACCTAGTAACGTAAGTGCACTGTGCAACTGCAATTGAGGTCATAGCAGAAATACGTCACTCTCCCGTGCAAGTCGGCAATGAATACCATATCTGCACTCCTGTACTATAGTACAGTATACCTGCACTGTTTATTAAATTCCTCCCAAAGTACAACTTCTATGAAGCTTATGTAGAGCATTAAAACATCCTCATAATTAACAAAGAGTAGTTGGTTTTACCACCTATGAATGAAGGCACCCTTCTACCTTCCATAACATTAATTGTAACTTGTAACTGCAGGGTTGCTGGACAGTCCGAGACTGCTGCAGTCAGCGCGCACGCACTAACCTACCCCTCCTTGTGACTTCACCCCAACACACCACACACAAATAGCACCGGAAAATTTACATCACCTTTAAATTCTCAACTTTCACTGCAGGAACTACTTTCCTATAAACTTCAGTTTTCATTTTCCCTCAATCCCAAAATTAATTTGAGACCATCAAGTTTTGTGCGCATTAGGTTTGCACATCAACATATTTTACTCCAAGTGGTTGTAAGGGTGAGCGTCACTGTTTAGAACACGCCATCGTTACGTGCATTCCCCACAGGTCCGCACCTTGAGACGGTCCTCTACCTAGCGCGTGGACTACATCGCAGCACGGCTCAAAACCACGTTTGTTGACTAAATTAATTAACGTGCTCCCAATACAAGCACCTACAAAAAGCATACCACAAACAAGGACTCACTGGTACTTTCAAAATCTACTATAATTATTATTTTAGAGCCGTCCAACATAACTAAAAACTTATTTTCCAGACGGCTGTATCTTAAAACAGACTACCGGTGATTCAAGGAAACTAAAATACGAGCCTGCACTGAAGTATGCTACAGACTTTCCACCAATACAAAGATAGGGTCGCCCAGGTGCATGACAGTTCAGAGCCAGCGACACTCTCCAAGCACATGTCAGCACGCATGCAGCACTTCTGAGCTTCAGACATGGATATAGGTCCAGATAGGTGAAACTCGAGAACCGTCCTGCTCTAGGCCTGCCAGCCTGACCCAGTCTCGCTCCCCTCTACCTCTGTGAACACGTACTCCACAGTAGACCTCGCTGCTCTCTCCACTAGTCTTTTTTTTCAGGGAAAATATTATCACAAAGCTCAATTTTGAACACACTAACTATTTACTTCGCCACTGCTTAATTTTTGTGTCCGAAAATATTGGGAAAGATTAGAACTTATAAGAAATATAAAGTGACGAGCAGTTCATACCCAGAAAGTGAATAAGTGTCACAATCACACAACATGTGAAACACCAAGCTACGGCATGTTCTGTGTGTACATGTTCATTTTTCTAATGGCAGCATAATCAATGTTTGAAATAAATTCTTCCTCATATTATCTCCCAATAACGGTTCCTCTGCATCCTTTACAATTGACAGATCTTTGTTAACATTACACTGACAGTTTTCATCAAGCAGCCAGACATTTACATTTTTGCCATACCAACTAACATTACACACACTTGCAGCCTACAAGAATTTGCACCACTGGTTTTAAGTGTATTCTATTTCCATAATTTTTCCAATTTCCTTAAAGTTTGCCTTTTGCTACATCTACTTAAAAGAATAGTAAACAACAAAAGTTGACTTAAGAGCCATTACGGTGTTGTTGTGAACTGGAAACTTCAAAGAAGTACGGCTAGCCATTCATTACTTGCCTGCGACAGTAATGTTTCAGAGCGGACAGAACTAGTTGCAGCACCAGCGCGGCGAGGCAGACTACCAATCACTTTGCAAGACTGACCAGACAGAACTTAGACTTCTGATCAAAACTTTACTCTGAACACTACAGTGTTGTGCCCATACTTGGGATTGACGATAAAAAAAAATATCATTAAATTTAATTATTTAAAAGTGTTTAATTTTTAACTTAATTAATTTTAAAACTAATTACCTTTTAACTTTTCATCGTTAAAAAATCTGGTTAGCGATTAAAACTAACGTCAGTTAACTTTGCAATGGAGGCCGAAGATAACAACGAAATGTATACAAATGCCATTAATATCTTGACAAACTTCTTAAAAATAAATACGCAATGTATTTGACGGCCGGCGAGTTGCACACCCCGATATACAAATCAATACTGACATTGTGTACTAAATCGTAGATTATCGTTAGTCGCACGCAACGCCATTGTGAGGTAGGCGAGATGCCACCATTGTGATCTATTGATACAATCTCTAACTACACAAATATCACCGTTGCCAGTTCCTGGTCCTCGTGCGGTGTGCACGCACATTTACGTTGTTCACTGCACGCGTCTGGTTTCGTGCTAAGAGATTATTTTAGAAGTTTTACTTTGTAGAAGATTGTTAATTCATCATTTTGGTAAGTAGGCCTATCTGATTCGGCATCCAGCAACCAAGTTGTCGTAATCTTTTTTTGGGACTGTAAATTGTGATTTTTTATTCATGTTTTGAATAAAGATCAACAAAAAATTTGTTTCAGTNAAGAGATTATTTTAGAAGTTTTACTTTGTAGAAGATTGTTAATTCATCATTTTGGTAAGTAGGCCTATCTGATTCGCCATCCAGCAACCAAGTTGTCGTAATCTTTTTTTGGGACTGTAAATTGTGATTTTTTATTCATGTTTTGAATAAAGATCAACAAAAAATTTGTTTCAGTTTTTTTTTTTTTTAACTGTAAACTTTTTGTAGTTCTTTAACTTTTAACTTTAATCAGTAAATTTTGTTTTGACTTAAACTTGAATCAAGCAATTTGTGTGGATTTTAACTTGTAATTTTAATCAGTTAACATTTTTCTTTCTCTAACTCAGTTTTTGCCCAGTATGGTTGTGCCGGCCCAAGTTCTATCTCGACTGAAGCCTTACTGTACACAGGGATAACTGCGAGCGCTGAGTTCAAACTGCACTATGTCGCTGCACAGCACAACAGCTGCTGAGAGAAAACATCATCACTACTGGGAAATCTAAATTAAGACCCCAATTTTAAATTCCAATCTCGAATACGCAGCACAGGTGCGACCTACCCAAGCGACCAACCGGCCAATGTTACAGCATCATACAGTACGTACAGTTCATCAACTAGCAACTGTGGTTGATCCGAGGAGACCAGAGAATCACACAAAATGCCCTCGACTAGCGTGACTCCACAGTTCGCTCGATGGTACACACTAACAAGGCTTTCACCGTAAAAAAATTATTCATAGTGCAAAAATTAATCTAGGCTTTATCCAGATACTGCTAACGTAATACTGAGAAAGGAGTTCACTGATTGTGGGTGCGCACCTCGCCACTAACTCCAGACATCATGGTGCGCTACAACACGTATCAGCACCATGCGTGCCACACTTCCATCAAACACCCACTTCATGCATATGCTAACACACTTATAAATATGTTCAAAATATTGGTGAATAGTAGTAAACCGGTGTTAATTACAACCTTTAAAAATAATTCACTATCATTTGCCATTACACGGTGAGAAATAAAATACATTTCCTCCATGTGGTGTGCAGACTGTTACTTCCGGGCCAACTCTTGTCGTAGTAAAATACTGAGTGCTTAGCTTCATGTTACCAATCAACATGATGTTGCAATTACTTTTGAAATGTGCTCAATATCATGGCACTTGTCGATAATCACTCCACTGCTCTCAACCACAAAACAAACCAACAATCTTGTACATTACATGCAAGTACAAACAATAAAATTTGCACACACTACCACTTGCAAACAACTGATTTTATGTGGGGGGGGGGGGAACATCCTCTATTTGTTATATTTAGATGAATCGCCCCAAATACTGAAATCAACAAAAAAATTAATGTAGGGAACAGCAGGGTAATCGTTGGACACTGCCACGATCTGTGAAAGATGGACACAAGATACTCGCAGAAGGATAATTGAAAGTTTAAGTATAATTTCACTCTGTTTATACTATTTTTTAAATTTATTAATTGCTTGATTTATTTATTAGGCAACACAGAACATTAATTTCTTTATGCCATTTTCCAGTTCTATGAAATTAAGATGTTGCGCACAAAAAAAATTAACATCATACATAATTTATAAGGAAAATAGGAGCATAATTTAAATTCCTTTAAAAATTAACTACTATAAGAGTTACAATTTTCAAACAAAATGCACTGCACTGGAAATTCTGTCCAGTTCAATATTTGCCACCCGCGGTTCGCGAGTTACAAGCTGTCATGTGAGGTCTTACCCCACTGGACGATACAAAGTGGACACCAAAATGCTTTATCTGGTCTGAACTAAGTTAGCATCCATACCTACGACTACTTCCAAGGTGGCTATATTCTCAGTTAAATATAACAATTTAATCAAAACAAAAGTTTTGTTTGTCCTGTCTTTACCCTGCTACGCCCTAGAGAACCATTAACTGAGTTTGAACAGAATGACATATTTTACATACTGCAGTCATGTTATGAACATACATCTGCATTATACTTGTGATGAGTAAATAAACTGTAGCAACAGCATCATATTTGGTTGGAAATGTTCTGGGTGCTCCATCACAACATTTATTTACTTTAGTGTTAACACTTTTGAATATAGAAACTGAATATTTCACATAAAGTGCATGTATGATGGAAGTGTGTCAAACAGCTGACTACGAGGCACGCCTGACTGACAAGGGACGCGCAGCGTGGTGCGGCACGTTCTACACCAGCCTCGCTTCTTCCAACCACGTAGCGTGCGACTGCTCGGCCGACCAGCGGCTACCTTGTACGTCGTGAAACTGCGACAATACTTACAGCAAACTTCATACAGTCACTCTGTGTGCACTGGACAATTGCCGCTTGTTCCAGACCTACCGCGCTCCCACCCTGCGTACGCCAGTACATCTCCTGACTGTCGACTGCACAGCAAGTGTGTGCGCCACGTGGAGTTGTTATCGCAGTGAGTGCAAATACGGCAGCTCATCAAGCACCCATATCAGACAATCATGTGATAATTGCTCTTTTCTAGCTTTCATGGTGCAGCGCAGTCAACTGGAAAATACCATTAGTCAGGTGCAAGAGGAGCATTTTGAGCTCGCGCTAGAAACTCCCTGAATTCCAAGCCAGCAAGCTACCGCCAATTTGTAAATCACACGTCTGTGTGCAAAATGGCAGACATACCTAAACACTGGCAACATGCCAACACTTAGTTCTATGGCAAGCCATCAGCAATTATGTATGCTACGTATTTGAGGTTATGTTCAATGTGTGCGTGTTCTCAACTATACACATGCTGAAGGCAATACTTTCTTCCTCCCAGACCTATGCTCTCCACAACACGTTTAAGAGAAAAACCCACTCGACTCTCTACCACAGCCGCCCCACAAAGGCGATGACTCTAGAGTAGGTCACACTACCTCATTACATCCTGTCAAAACACGTAATTTGTAAACCGTCGTGGAAGCTCTCGTGGTTGAAAGAGATGAAGCTACTGCAGAACCAGCCTACGAGGGCTGTACAAAGACATATCAACTGCTGCCAACACATCAGTCCTGCCAGACAAGCTGGCAACATGAATATACGTTGTAGACAGGCAGAAAAGCACAATTGCATATTTCAGATGATTTGTAAAGAGAAGAAAGAGACAACTATGACCAAACATAAATATCTTGTGCAGCACGTTACCTTGCGGCCAGCATCTCACGCTCATTTACAACGCAAGCAAACAGCCACGAGGCATCCAGACGGCCCTGCGCTTGGAAACAGCGACTTGGAAGCACACAGCATCTGGACAGTTTCACTTTCAAGCTGCCAGCATCTCTCATGCATTACGTCTGCTGCACGCAGCAAGGACTGTGCAACCAACATGGCGCAGTTGCACAAGTTACATTGCAGCTTGCATTTACCGCTCGCAACGTGCTGGATGCCGCACTACAGGGGGCCACCGGCTGAAGCATCGCCGCTTGTTGGGCTTGATTCCCAATTAAAGGCTTTCCTGACGAAGCCACGAAGGCGACCCACGACAACAGTATCACCTCGCTTTGTAGAACAACAAAATCTACAACCGTTGCCAAATACGGCCAATCATTAACGTTAGAACTAAGCTACGCCATTCTACCCAATTAAACTCGGGCACTGGCTCGATCGACAAAGAACATGGAAGGATATGGTTTTGCACGTGTGGACTCGACTGCTCTCACGTGGCTCTAAAAGTAAGTGGACTACCGTGAGCTAACGACACATCTGCTGGCACGTGAAATGTGGGCGCACTAAGATGGGGTCAACGTACAGCGACTCATACCTCTGAGGTGACCGGACGCGGAGCGGAGGGAGGTGCGAGACGGACGACGGGGCTCAGAACTCAGCAAACTCCTTGGCACACTTCTCCGTGGACGAGATACGCAGCGCCTCCTCCTCGTAGTCGTCAAAGTTGCTCGTGTCTCCAGGACCCTTGCAGCGCGGGATGAAGGGTGCCTCGATCTTCTTCTGGAAGACTGCGATCCAGTCCGTCGACGCGAACCACTTGTGCCCCTTTATGTCGTTGACGCCGTTCTTGAGGTTGCCGTAGCGCTTGGTCAGGTCCACCTGCAGCAGGTTACGCAGCAGGTCCTTGAGGTCGGAGCCGAAGTGCGAGGGGAAGCGCACCTTGCCGGACACGATCTTCTCGTAGATCTGGATGGGTTGGTCTGCGAAGAAGGGCGGGTATCCGGCCGCCATCTCGTACACCAGCACCCCTAACGCCCACCAGTCCACCGCCTTGTTGTAGCCCTTGCTGAGGATTATCTCGGGCGCGAGGTACTCCGGGGTGCCGCACAGGGTCCACGTGCGCCCCTTGACGCGTTTCGCGAAGCCAAAGTCGGTGACCTTGAGGTAACCCTGCGAGTCGATCAGCAGGTTCTCCGGCTTGAGGTCCCGGTAGATGAGGTCGAGGTAGTGCAGATACTCGAAGGCGAGTACGATCTGCGCGGCGTAGAAACGAGAGTGCGGCTCGCTAAAGCGCCCCACCTTACGCAGGTGCGAGAACATCTCTCCCCCGGGGACGTACTCCAGCACCATGTACAGGTTAGAATTGTCCTTGAAGTGATACTTGAGACTCACCAGAAAGGGAAAGCTGATCGCTTGCAGGATCCTCTTCTCGTTGAGTGTGTGCTCCACCTGCTTCAGCTTCACCACCTTCTGCTTGTCCAGGATCTTCATGGCGTAGTACTCCTTGGTCGGCTTGTGCTGCACTATCATCACCCGCCCGAATGAGCCCGTGCCCAAAGTCTTAATTCGCTCAAAGTCGTCCAAGGACGCGGTGTTGGTTGGGTTTTTCTTCCATTTCTCCTCGAAGTCTTCTTTCGCCTGGTCCAGGAACTCCTTGACACTCTCCACAGGGTCGCCTTTCTTGTTGGCCGTAGCGGCATTGCCCATGGTCTTAACTTTTAAAACCTCCAGGGCTCCCGGTGGATTCGGCGAATACTCTTTCGGCAGCGAACTGTCAGAACCTGGAAAGGTTCTGCTAGTGTTGTCAGCGGAAGGCGGAGTTCAGTCGTGTTCAGTCCTATCCACCTCGTTAACACACACACCCGTATATCGACACCATTGCTACGCTTGTGACGCGAGAATTGCACTTGTTAGCGAGACACAACCACCGAGTAACAACAAACAAAAATATATTTCTACTTTTCAAATACCAAACTACGAGAAAATGGCTTCCATCAAATCATCAAAATTTCAAAGTGCACGGTTTAGTTCATTTTAAAGCCAATAGAGTGGGCATTAAAAACAAAATTTCAAAATAATCCCAGTACTGCTACCTACAGTTAATACTCAGTAACTAACATTAGGATTTAATGCCAAAATTTCTGAAATGTTTAAAAATTACAAATGTTACTAGCAAAAAAATATATATAGATTTAAAAAAAAAAAAAGCATATTAAGTTTTCTAGATCGCTTTTGAAATTTATTGAATTATTTCATTTTACAATAAAAGTAAAGAGTTATTTTTAAAATTCATAAGTGATCAAATTTCTGAAAAGCGAATGTGCCTGAATTTAATATTGTGTACGTGTTGCTGACAACATTCCGATCCCCACTCACATTTTTTTATTAATGCTGAAAATGTATAATTAAAAACTGAACGAGCAAATAATCAACAGTGATCGATATAATTTTTAGTTCTCCCTGAAAATATTTTCTGCGTAAAATCACACCACCTAAGTTTCTAAAACAAACGACATTATGGGTAAGCATATAAACATAATTTATATTGGGGGGGGGGAACCGCCCAATCACATGGGTGGTGCGCAAACATTACTCTGGTTAAACCAGCTGCAATTAAAAGAAATATGACACGCCCCTTTCTAATAAAACTTTCCCTACATACTAATAAAGAGCATAGTTCCTACCCATCTGTCTCCTGTAGCATTTTCTAATAAATCTGATAATGCATGTAATAATTTTTTTATTCTTTCCTGTTGAAAAGGTTTTTACAGTGACTATGCCGGTTTTTCCCTTTCCATTCTTAGTATAGTAGTTTAGCTATAAGTACAATTAGGGAGATTCTCATTGCCAAAATCTGGTCATGGCAGCCAAATCCCTCTTTACCTTGATGCATGTCTCCTTGTATGATTTTCCTTTCCTTGTAGGCGTATGGGGCTTAGCCCTGAGACACAATAAACTTCCATCCCTACCATATAGGGCTTAACCCTGAGACACGATTAACTCCCGCCCCTACCGCGGACTCACATAACACTTAGTTTTAGCGTAGTTAGAAAAAAAAATCATAATTTATTTTGCTATTTATTTCCAAAAATTAAAAACAAAATTACTACAGCAACCCTTAGTATAGGGCATGACACAAATAAAATCCCATAACATGAAAAACAGTAGTAGTATTAACACACTGCATTATTCTAATGGAAATTATACATTCGATAATGTTATATATAATTACAGGTACACTGTTGGAAACCAACTTTGTAACTCTAAGGTAAACAAATCCTATGTCCATGTATGTAAGTTGGAGATTTTAACTTGTTTAGGTGTATAATTATTGTGGTGAACAGCAATAAAATTATAAGGTTTTAATTTCTTGAAATCATTGTAATTATTTTATACTGATGATGCGGAAGTTCACAATCTCTTGATGTAAAAAGAATCTCCGGTTTTGGGAACACAGTAACATTTAATTTAGGTCAGGACGAAATGTTAGAATAGATTGTGGTTGAAATGCTGGAAAAGGAAATTTTGGAGATGTTTTCCCAGCTAGATCTCAATCACCATTGTGGAGAGGTGACACACATGCTGCTGTCAGCTCAGGGCATAACATTGGCAGACCAGAATGTTGAAAGGGGTCGTGCACCAGGATATCGACAAATTGTTTTTACAGATGAGGGGTACTGTTGCCGAGAGAGCGAGTAAAGGGAAGAACTAAGAATTTCGTTAAAATTTGGGCACCGAATAGATTGGGAGCATGGACTGTATAGTTAAGGTTGTCATCCTAAAGACTCCAGTGGTGCTTCAAAATGTAACACTTAACAGTTGGAATGATAATAATTTTTCATGCCTTCCTGACGAGGCTGTCAGACTCCTAGTATGCCAGTAACAAATTGAGGCCGTTCATAGCCACCTGCCACACCAATAACTCGCAGTAATATCGCATAGGCCAAAACAATAATTATTTTGAAAGAACACTCAGGGAATGGATGGAAAACCATATGAGCGAGTAGCACTTGACATGGCCGATATTCGGAAAATGCATGAAAAACAAATTGCATAAAAAATTTATATTGATGCAGTCCGTTGCTCCCCCCCACCAACCGAGAACCCCTGTCGACTCTCGCGCACCATCTGCCAACCCAGGTAGGGACTATCCTCATTGTACAATGGCTCTGTGCAGCATGACCGAAGGCCACACGCTTAAGAGACACTCCGCAAATCAGTTCAAAGACTAACAGTGCCAAAGGATATAATCCCATACAGACATAATTAAGAGGCCAAACACCAATGCTACAATTACTCACAATATTTCAAAGGAATCCCCAAATGAATGTACCAATTTTCCTTATTGTTCACCACCACAGGGCATGTGTGAAGTACCGAGATGTAAGAAACCATGCAATCTTTTGCAAAACAAACAAATGGATTAATTATCCAGTAATAAACAGACACTCCAGTTATGATTTACATTGTTGTCAAGAAACTTTAAAAATCAATTAAACTGCTTGTTTTAGGCGACAGAAAAACTTTATCAGAAACATTAATGTTATATATACTTTATATCATTTTTAAGAAGTCAACATTAATAGTGTCTGCCCAACCTCTCTTCAGCCTAGCAAGAGTGGTCATCAGGAGAGGCAAATTGTCACATAGTTTGGGGTGAACCAACTATTATGCACTATTCATGAAAAGTCCATAGACTTAAATTCGTACTGGATGACTTGAACCACGCATCCATGAGCTCCTTGTACCCATTTTGAACACCGCAGTCACATCAACTGCACCAGCTACACCAGGCCACACCAATCACATCAAGCCAAGAGTGCGTAGTGCAGGTTGACAAGAGAGAAACTTGCACCTTCCTGCCAACAGGTATGACATGACTCAAGAGACGATCCTACTATTTATTAGAGTAGGTAACACTATTAATAAATTAGTAGGCGACCCAAAACAGTGTTTATCCCAAAGCCACAGCCGTTCGGTGAACACGCCATTGGTCGTTACGTCGTAGCAGCTCGCACCACGATATACGACGTAATGCACCACCAAGTGGCATCAACTGGCCTATTGGCCGAAACTGAAGTTCTAAGAGCCCCATAGTGTAACCAATAGTGTGCAGCATTTTTCTAAACACTTTAAAAAAGTAATCTCACTCACAGCTACAGCCATGGGTTTATTTTACTGTATTAAGAGCAATCGAGTCAGGAAACCTACACCTCTTTTCCCAGGTGGACTCGTCCATCCCTTCAGGAGAGAGCCACCTGGAAACGCTGTAGCCAGTGTAAGTCAACACATCATCGGAAGTGAAATTCTACCCCTTATCAGAAAATGTAGTATCTTATGTAATGTGTGTTTATAGAAAAGTTATTATGTTTTTCTAAAATGGAGATTGGCTATAAAGGCCTCCAACATTGTAAGAAATAATTTAGTGTGGTGACATTCCATGTCCATTTCCCAACTTTAACATTAATGGACATTTGTTAATAAATGGGGATGTCACCAATGTGTTCAATTTAATTTGTAAAATTTGTCATCATCATAATTACATTACAGAGTGTACATGCAATGTTTTATCGTTCTGCATTTGATGTCGGTTGTCGTCACTTGTGGCGGCAGCTGACATGACTCGCCCCAGTTCGTCTCAGCACCGTAACAAGACCAGCGGCGTGGTCGCCTGCTTCACGAGCCCCCTCAGTACCAGCATGTAGGCTGCAATCATTTTCACTACAATAGTTATATATTAGTCAACCGGAACATTTGTTTTATTTTAATGTACTGAGGGGAGATCCACCCACACTCTCACCGGAGAGTTTAACGCAATCGTGTCTCGATCGAAGACCACGTGTTTTTCACCGTTAAAGTACTGAGTCCAGAACCATACATCATTCATGCATTATTTTAATTAATATGTAAATTACGTTAAATTTTACAAAGAATTTTACTGTGTTTCAGTTTGCATTTGATCGCCCTACTGCTGGAGTGAAAACATCTTTTAATTAATTGTACAAAGAACTTATTAAAGTCATCACTCGCAGCTGAAATGTTAGTTTAATTAGAGTTAAACAATCCACTAGTTAAATTTGCAAAATGTGGTGTGATTACTTGGATCACATTGACCACACATGGTTGGCCCTTTGCACTTGTGGATTTTGGTATTTGTGTAAGAAACTTCTTACATTCATTTGTGGTGGCACAATAATTAATTATTATCACATTAGGGTTAGGCTGTTTGATTATCCTGGATGATAGTTATGCCTTGTGGCTCAGTTATTCTTTGCACTGATTCATATGGCATGACTTGGATGCATGGCCTCCAGTCGAGTTGCGTACGACCAGTGTTTGGCGCAGATTGTTAATACCTGCTTTGGTAGATGGTGTGCGCAGGTCACAATGGCTTTGCGATAAGCATGGATGGCATCATTACAGAGTAGTAGCATAGAGATTTGTTGTGCTTTTTAGTCTAAAAACATTTAAGATCTGTAAACAAATACCAGTGTGGTGGCTGTTACATTATGGGTACACCTATTACAGTTACTGGGTAATGCCAAGCTTTTATAATGACAATTAATTAACATCCTAATTATTCAAGGGCTGTGAATTAAGTACCGAGTCATTTACTAAAGGGATTCAGGACCATTTTAACTGAGAACAACATCTTACCATAAAATTTAATGTAATCACCTGACATGTCATCTATGACAATCATCTATTAATTTTAAAAAGAAGTGGTTTGTAAGAGTATTTTTATTTAAGGTGGTTTTACCAGTATGTTTTTTATTTGGTTTTATGTGTGTACTTATTTTAGTAAACTTATGTGTGCACGCAGCAGGCATGAGCTTCTCCCCTACTTTTGCTATTATTTAGTATCTTCTTGAGCTTGTCTGGTGCCTAAGTCGGATTGCCTTCACCTTAATGCATTCCCATATTTTGCTCTCAACCCCTAAAAGCCCATATGCACCTGTCCCAGAGCGTTAATGCATTGTGCACACAAGACATCACTACCATTCTCCCCTCTCTTACTGACATCAACACTTAACACAATATTTACAATCAACGTTTCGTTGTTTATACCGCACACGAACCTAACATGCGATTATAAATTGAATTACACGCCTCAGTTTTGAGATACTGCGAAACTTCACTTTTGCAGCATTTATACCGCTCACAACCCCAACTTTTCAAAACCTACACTATCGAAACAATACAACAAATATCGATGCCAAGATTATAATACGAATACAATTTGGTCGTAATTCGAATTATAATGGAACTGCTTACAAATAAAGCATTATTGTTTAATTTCCCGGCAATTAACAATTAATCTTTACTAAAAATATTAGGTTCGTTTGTTTTAATCAAATATATTGTAGCCTACATAATGTAGTGTAGTTTAGTGCAATGCTGATACCCTACATCATTTTTTCTCTGTCGGCGAGGGTCATCGATTAAAGCTGACGCATATTTAGTCTATGGTGCAGTTACACAGGCAGTATTGAAAGAAATGACTTTTGTACAGCTCTCAGAGCCATTTCGTTGCACAATTGATAAAACGTAATTGTGTGTGTCGGATATTTATTTATTACGACAGTACAAGTGTATTTGATTAATTTATTATTATTGCGGTACATTTTTCAGCATTCATAAACCATATCGTTAGCCTCTAGCCTCAACATCATGACTGCAGGATACGAAATGCCTCGCAAGCATAGCCCTATAATTTTTTTGTTCAAAAAATTTAATTTAATATATTCCCCGAAATATCTAAGAAAATTAGAAATAATTTCATGTTCATTTGTAATGGTATTTTCACCAAAAAAATACAACTTGAAATATTAAAGGTTACATTAATTAAATATTGCTTAAAATGTGTTTCATTCCTTATTTTCGTTAATTAATTTCCTTACACCATAACCTAAATGATTGTTACAGAGTTTCTACTAGTTATGTTTCCTCAATCAATCTGTAAACATGTTACAAATTTAAAATTCGCGGGTTTTTATTTACGCTATACCAGTTACACCTATTAAAAAGCAGGTGTAATTTCGTGTTACACAAATCCGCCTGTGTAGCTGCACAAGGTTGAAAGTAATGACAATTTTAATGGCTGTGATGTCACATCCGGTTGAAAGAAACAACTATTTTGGAGTTTTGCTTGCCTGTGTAGTCTGAGCAGTTGAAAGAAACAAACCTTTTTGTTTCACTTTTTTTTATATAAAATCAATTCCTCAAATCTATATAATACTAGTCTATATTAAACACATCAATATATCGATGAAAAATACTAGTCGCAATTCGATACATCGATACTTAAATAATAATTATTGTTTTGATACCAATCACTGTAAAACCTTAGGTTGCGAAAGGTATACGTGACCGGTGTAAATGAAATTTAGGCTCAAGCAAATACGGTAAGCAAACAAATATTACGAAATACGCCATTTTTGTTCCACCTTCATCTGTTACACAAGAAGACGAGGTCACATGAAGGCTCGCGTCGGAACGAAGCATTAGTAAAGCCCTTTGCTTGATTTAGATGATGATACGAAAATACAAAATTTGATAATTAGTATTAACAGGGCTAATGAACCTTACTCTGTGTGCTGCACAATTAATTCTGTATAATAAGGCTGTAGTTTGCTACGACCTATAGTATTTCTCGGGAATGTTTTATCACCAGAATTATAACAGCTTTCTTTAATATGATGACCAATTCTCGAGCTGTAATAGAAATAAACTAATGTAAGAAAATGGGCCTGTATTCGTTGATGACAAAGTATGAAAAACAAGGAATTCCTTTGTCACTATTTTCCAAAATTAGGATGAGGTAGACCGATATCTGTCTTCTCCACATTTCCCCAACTTACCCATCGCCAGTACAGCTGTCAGAGTCACACGGTCAGAAGTGATGAATGCGGTTGAATATATTTTAATTTTTTAAAGATAACTTACACCATTACTAAATGTTTTTGACTAACTAACAAAATATTGTATATACATTAAATCCAGTTATGGTGAAGTGTATAAATATCTCGAAACACCTGGTTGTATAAATATTGTATATGCATATATATATACATAGAGAGAGAGAGAGAGAGAGAGAGAGAGAGAGAGAGAGAGAGAGAGGCAGCAAGCAGTCAAATGATGGAACATAGAGAGCAGCTACTGCGCAACTAAAACAAGCATTCTTTACAATTTTCACTACAGGTTGTATGCATTGTTTCATGTTCTATGATAAAAAAAATTCATCAGCGTTAATTTCGTGCCAGTCGTCTCCTAACAATCCCAACATTTTCATTAATTTAAGGAGTGCAGTATTGGTAAATATATACACACAATAACAATTAAAAAACCACACATACGACAAAAGCTAATCAAAAAGAGGGAATCATAGCCTTCTATATACGTCTATGCATTTAAAAAGCATCCAGAAAACAAAAGGCAGGAATGCCAGCCATAAACAAGAAGTTGAAAGCCAACAAAATGTTGCCATGCCTGACCGAGTTCAAGCATATGTTTGGTTTGATGCGAGGGAGTTCCAGGTATGAGGTGATTGTCAGTAGCTTTCCTTGATTTTTAATTAAGGGGGCATATGATAATATTGCCCAGTGCCATAACTCGGAGCATGACAATAGTCTTGTTTTGAGTATCCTGCAATGCCATACATGATGCTGTACTGTGTATCGTTTTGAAACATCCACGTGCTCGCATGTTTTCGTGCGACAAATCGCTTCCCCCATTTTCTTCTGGCTATGGTGGAAGAGTAGACAGATCATGTCCCGGCCTGGCCACAGTCGGTGCATGTTGTCCGTCACGTCAACATGACTAGGCGATCCATCACACTGTGTAACCGGGACGCATCGTCGCACTGAACAAGGAAGGCCTAACGCTGACAGCTGTTGTAAACCGTCTTGGAGTCAGCCAAAGTGACATGTCCCGAGAGTGGAGGAGGTATCAGCAGACACATTCAATGTCTGATCGTCCGAGGACAGGCCGTCCTCGCTCCACAACAGCTTCAGGGGTGCAAGTGTCCACTCAGACTTTCAGGCATCGTTTGCACGCGAGGGCCCTACGCGCAAGGAGGTCCCTCCGTCGTGTCTTCCTCCTTACCCGCCACAGAGCTGTTCGTCAGGGGGGGGGG